>CM076399.1:24471379-24628630 GCA_038363315.1 Mugilogobius chulae | reverse complement strand
AGATGGAACACTATAGAATAGGTGCAGAATACAACACTGCGAAAGATCAATGTTCGACTATACACGTCTCATTTATTGATATTTCAGTAGTGTCAGAGGTTGTCAAATCAGCCGGTCAATCAGCCTTCTATTTTCACTGTGACGCTGGACTTATAGAAACTATTGTTACATGATCATTATGGAGCACCTTTATGCACTTGGCGGTATAAGACATCCTAAGTGTTGGCCAACAGTGGATATTTTCCTCATTTCATGCTCTAAATCACATGTCATTGTAGGTGGAACTTTTTAGCGATGTCTGGCACAGGAATTGTACTGCTTATATATTTTGGGGGAAGCGTCCTCGTGGAGAAATATCCCATGAAAGCAAACTTGGAGAGTACACATAGGAGATGATATTTGATTTGACTCTGGTAGGTTTTTTTTGTGATCTCTCTAAGTTATCTGGTAATATGATCCAGAAGTCAGTCCTTTTCTGAAAAGGGTAGTGCTTCCAATTGATTAGACGTAAGTTCGAGGAAATATTGATAATTCTAGTATTACAGGTGTCACATGTTTGCTTAAGTGTGACATACTGTTCACTGTAGCTTATAGATTGGAACGTTCTCAATCTCTCACCCATAGTTTTCGCATCACACATTTGAACAGAAGATGACAAGATGGATCTTTTGTTGACTCGGCTTACAGAAGTAAATAAATGAGAACAAGTTAAGACATAATACTAATGAAACTTGCACTTTGGTGTGCAACGATTTGTCGTCACACAGTGTCAGATATGAAGTTATGAAAGTTAAGATGCGTATGGGTAAATAGCATGGCTATTTCGAGACGGTCACCATTACGCCAAACAAAACACGTGGTAAATTTCGGCAGAAAATCGCAGAAAATGATATTGGCAGTAGAATTGATTGCTAGCAGCTGAGTTAATTTTGCTGCGAGGCATTTTTGGGTTGTGTCAGTTTTGCGAGTGTCCTTGCATTCAAACGATTTGTACTGTACCAGACTTAACATTGATATTTTGAATTGTAATTCAGTTGCTTTGACAGAGCTGCTTTTTCTTCCTCTGTATCAGCTGGTAGAGCTATGTATCTTGAATGTGTACTGTAAATATGTTTGAGATTTATTACATTGTATAAAGCTTTTTTGTTTGTTTGTTTTCACATTTTTATAGACGTGCTTGATCTCTTTGTAACTTTAAATTAACTTTTTCTATTGCTGTATTTATTGTGGGTTGAAAGTTAAAGGCTCTTCTCGCCTATTGGGGATCAATAAAGAAAAAATCTGTCATACTTCACCTGCTTTTGAAAATTTGTTTAGCCATTTTTTTTTACCTTTCCTTTACCCATCCACATGTTATGTTTGTACTCAAGCAATAAAGTACATTTTTCCTAATTGACAACTTTCTCAAACAGTAAAAAAATACCAATTTACGGAACACTTGTGCACGTCTCTACGCTTGACCAATCACAAAGGGTTTTGCTAGTTCTACACCCGCCCATTTTATTCATCTGGCCAATCAGGTCTTCTGCTGCTCAAACAGTTCCCGCACTTCTCAAAGACCAAAAAGCTACAGGTAACGCATGATTAAAATAAAAATAAGTTTAGCAGTGCACACTTCGAAGCTTGAATGCATTTTATTTTAACCTGATTATGGTAAGAATCGTTTAGCAAATGTGGCGATGTGTTTCAGTAGTCAAGCCTGTGAGATGTATGCTAAAAGCGTTCTTTTTTTGCCATGTTGTGGGTAAAGTTTAGCTAACCCACGTTTCTTCATGTATTGTCAGATGAAACAAATGCTAGTTGTGGATATTATAATGGAAGTAAATCCTTTTAGCGTTTGCATTTAGGCACAAACAGGTCTCACAACTTACCATCACTGCCTGATTTTCAAAGTATTTATTTATTTAGACTGACTTAGTAAAATCCCCATAGAAATTAACTGGACAGGAATTGGCAATAAATACATAAGTTAGCTATTTTGAAAATGAACATGGCAAATGATGTTCCATGCACAGAGCTAGTTACAGTTAGGGTGCATTGTCAGGTGTACTTGGGTTTGCAACAGAAATTAAACTGAAGAGTAAACATGATGTAAATGATGTTGTGAATTAATAGACCTGGTAAACTTTTAAATTGCAAAGACATATTGCGAGCAGAAGTCTTTTTTTTTGCTTTTCTTATGCACTTTTTTCCTAATAGACAAGTATCACTGTCATGAATAAGAGAAGCCCATCTCCTCTCAGGCTGAAGCATCATCCTCACTCATGGATGAAAAAATAAAGCAAGAAGAAGATGTACTTGGTATGTTTCCTACATGCACCTGAGACAGTGGTTAAAATGAATGGCACTGCAATTAAATCTTTGGTTAGTAGGCTACTGTAGGGCTGCAGTCAACTAAAAAATCTGTGGTCAACTGTAGACATGTCCTGTCGATAGATTTGTCTGCTAAAAAGAAGCTCAACAGTGACCGCCCACTCTTTGAGTCCACAAGTACAGACTCCCATAGGAATAAAAAAAAAAAGAATAAAGGTTTTAAAATGTCCTAGTCAGCTACGTGGTGATGAGCATAAGATATTTATTTAAAATTAGTTTATGTAGCTTTATAAACTACGAAGTTATTAAGACATTTTGAAATATTTTACGTTATAGTTGTGCTTTTTAGACTGAAAACAACTATGTTATGGACATGACATTAGGATATATTAGGATGTAGCTGGCTAGCCCAATATATTTTTAAATTTAATATTTGAAATTTTCAAAATCCCTGTGGGAGTTTATAATGGGGGTCTGTACTTCCGGAACCAGGCCGATCCTCCACTGTTAAGGCTGATTAAATGCGGAAGGCATTTCTGTTTAGGTGAGGTTACACGCCATTAGTACTGTTTAGATATTCTAAAATGTGCTTGTAAATGTTCACAAATCGCACAAAATTTTAAATATTATTATTTCTGACACAATATGTATGCCTGGAATATGCTTTTTTTGCTCCTTTTTTTCTTTTTGCATAATAATTTGTCACAAGACAAAATTATTGTCTTGTCTTATTTCCCTCCTGTAGAGAGCGACCTCTGCCTACCTGCTGGATGGATACTCACTCTGCCTAAAGTTGACCAGTTTTGGATTTCAGATTCCCTCTTTAGATGGTCTGAGTACAATCTACCCGAGCTGGACCCAGCGAAGATAGATCAACAATGGCAGTACCCTCCACAGCCCTCATACGGATCGTCACATGATAGCAACAGTGTCCCAGCATTGCACCATTTTTTCGGGCATCCGTTGTTTCTGTGGATGCTCTCACTCAACTGAAGAAGAACCTGTTTTGTCCACAGTGCAAAAATACAAAACTGACACATGCAGGACTTCATCAGGAGTTAAAGCAAGTGTTTGGTACGATGACTTCTATTACCTGGCTACAGAATTGCTTTCCTGTGTGAGCTGTAAACAAACATTTATCGCTTGGAGTGACAGTGTTGTTTCTCAGCTTGATTTCGCCTACCGCCTTCAGTTCCCTTGTCTCCTGACTGAAACCCTGGGATGTGATAACAAAGTAGTGTGTCTCATTCGCCAAAGAGGGTTCGAAATTCTTGAACGTACTGAAAAACTGCTGAGGGAGCAATACGAAGAGGGTTGGATACGGAAGCAACTGCAATTCACCACAGCGATAAAATCTTCTGCAGGTGCCGTTTCGTTTGATGACAGAGACATGCCAACAACAATGCCTTCTTTTCCAAAACACGCCTGGTTCATGCAAGTTTATATTCAAGATGCACTGAGCCGAATGGAAGAAATCAAAGCCTCTATAACATCTCTTTTTGGACAGGTCCTCGCAATTGACACAAGCAAAGTTCGAAATCTGTCAGGTCTGGAGCTACTCAAAACAGCGTCGATCACTAATGTCTGGAACGAGCAGGGCAGATAATTATGAGTGTGCTGACAGAAAGTGACAGATGTGACCTGACCAGATGGCTGACGGTCTTGTTCAGCGCTACAAAAATGCTGGTGAGGAGCCGCCAAGAGTAATTTACGTGAGCTCTGAATGCTGTGGAGATTCAAACATAAGGAAGATTTTCGAGAATGGCCAGAAGTTATAATTCGTTTAGACGCTGGACATTTTAAGAGAGGTTTTTCCGTCGGCTGTACAAGCGAGTTTCATGAAAGCTACATGGGGTTCATGGCTGAGTCTCTCAATGCATTTTGAATGGATGATACCGATATGACGTGTTTGAGGGAAGCCAAAGGAGGAGTTGAAGGAAGACGATATAACACCAACTGAAGCTGAGCTAACCTGGTACGTTAGAAAGCAAGATTAAACTTCACTGCAAGAAGACAGTCCGAGACACAGAGACAATAGAGCGGATGATTGAACGAGTCATTGAAGTGTATAAAGGACAGAGAGGCTGCAATGAGCTGGGAGCACCTCTCTTTGACTCTGAAAAATTAAGAAAGTTTGGGAAGCAGAGAAAACACATCCCCTGTCTACAGACTCCACCGGGCTTGTCGCTGTACACAAAGATGAGGACCGTGCAGAAAGGAGGGCGTATGCTTCCTGTGTATCAGTGCGCCAGAGGGCCAGCTTTCATGAACAAGTTCAACCAACACATGGATAGATTCCACCCAGGTAATGTTTATTACAGTAATTAAACAGCATATTATAATATTAGGGATGAGACGATTCACTTAAGTCACGATTCATTTCTGTTTTTACTGTGCATCCACGATTTTAAATTTTGTTTGATTTTGTTAGTTTATCTTTTAAAACAATTTTTTTCCATAGACACAAATAAACCTTAATAAATACCGTTAAAACAAAGCCATTGTTGTTAGTGCTCATAACTTGTAATTTTCATGAATTTTGAACAGTAACAGTATATTAAGTGTCCTTATTTAGAGGTCCATCATAATTTGTTAATGCAACACAATTGTATTACTGTGTGTTTATACAACTACAGAGTGTGTGCATAGGTCAGTGGCTGCTTTAGCAAAACAGATCGATTCTGGCCTTTCAGTTTGATCGCTGCTTACTTTGAACGACTTTCTATCCCTAATAAATATATTGGGAATTTGCTGGATCGAGTATTAGCTGATGATGGTCCAGTAGTCGATATCTTAATTCTGGCTTTAATTTGACATAGTAGGACTTATTTACAATCTGATGCTGAATGTTAAAGAAAAGTTTTTAAGTTGTCATTTGCACAATAATAATTCAATACAATATCATTTTGGAAAGGAAAAAAAAGCTATTTCAGTACTTATACTAGTATCGGTTTACATCAAGTATTGACAAATATGTAAGTTCAAAACATTGGAATCAGTAGTGTAATTGGAAATCTGTATTGTTTCATCATGACTTAACTAATGCACTTTAAGAGCAGGAAAATCTAGCCTTGTGTTGTGTTTGCAGAGGCTACTCAGATGGACTTACTGTAGAGAAAGGGGTGCCATAAGGACCCCTTGTGTATTATGTAAATCAATGTTTGTTATTGTTAAGGGTGCACGGTAGCCAAGTGGTTAGAGCTCTGGCTTCCCAATAAGGAGGTCGTGGGTTCGACTCCTGGGTCGGACCATATCAACATCTCACAATCTCGCATGTTCTCCCCGTGTCACCGTGGGTTTTCTCCGGTACTCCGGTTTCTTCCCACTCCAAAACATGCATGTTTAGGTTAATAGGGCATCACTGTAAATTTCCCTTAGTGAGTGAATGAGAGAGTGAATGGTTGTCTGTCTAACCCTGCGACAAGTTGGCCAGGGTGTTCCCTGCCTAAGGCCCAAAGTCACTGGGATAGGCTCCAGTCTCCCGCGACCCCTAACGGATTAAGCGGTAGGAAAAAAAATAATGTTTGTTATTCTAATGTTGCAAATCCTCAGATCTCGAAAGCTAAGCAAGTCAGGAACTGGTTAGTAGCTGGATGGGAAACCTCTGAACACTAGGTGCTGTTGTGAGCCCAGTATGAAAAAAATGTGCCCATGAATGGTTGGCATGAGCAATGTATTGTAACGTGCAATGAGTGGCATGAAAGACGCTGCAGTAATCTAATGATTAATTAATTAATGGGTTGGTTTAGCCAGTCAAGCCTTTTTGTTGTTGTTGTTGTTGTTGTTGCTGTTCATTAACTTTTTAAGATTCATATTATTATTTGTTTTTCATAAGACAACATTCATATAATCAAAAATTGAGATGGAAGAGAAGATTAAGGTAGTTATTGCAATGAAGGATTTTTCTGCTTTTTGAATATTAGAAACAAATTAAACTTTGAAAGGAAACATCAAGTATTTTATTTTAATTCTAATATGAGCCTTTCTGTTTAATATAATGCAGACACACTGGCAAGTCCTCTGAATACCAGGCTCTTTTTTGGACGGTTTGTCTCGATGGAACAAAGGCAGGACCAAGGACACAGACAGCTCTGCGTCTCTCACCAGGAAGATGTACTCGGTCAATGAGCTCGCCCAGCGCATTTTGGGAAAAAAACTCCTAGATTGATCAGTTCCACAAAACATACAGGTACAACACATTGCTCAAGGATGTTTAAATATATATACAGTGTATATATATAGTTTCAAATAAGATCTACTATTACTGTTGTCTTAAATGTATAGATTGTCTCTCTACACTTGATGTTGCTAAGGAGACTTGTTGCTTGATTGTCATAACACATATTTTTAATTAATTGACCTTTATTTAACCAGGGAACATATTCAGACATGAACTTGAAGATTTTCTTAGTCACAACAGTACCACAAAAATAATACATAAATAAGATTAGAAACACATATGATGCTATAAGTGCAACTACAAATTTATTTTTTAAGTTTGTTAACTGTACCTCATCCATTAAATTTGGGTTTTCATAAAGGTCATACAGTTTGTAAATTTTTTTTTAGGGGAACCGATGGGCATTGACTACTTTTCAATTGAAGGTAACAAAAAATGGAGGATTCTCAAACTACTGCATTTAAAGTTAAAAGGACGTGACAGCTCTTCTGGAAAAAAATGAAGAAATTGCACCATCTACTGATTGTACTTTGCCAGTGCCACTGAAGTTGGAAACCCTGAACAGTGGAGATGAAAGAAGAGCCTTTTCTACCACTTTGCAAAAAGGAATCAACCACTAACACTTTGGACATGGCCACAAAAATTATGAAGAACTTACACTGGTCCTTTCTCTCTAAATTTAGACACAGCAGGGAATGTGAAAGAAGAGCCTTTTCTGTCACCCGATACTGATCAAACCCAGACATTACAAGCTCCGGCACCTTTTTTCGTTGCTACAAGTTTGCCTATCACCGCTCAGCCTCTCCTGTTTGTTCTAGTAAGACTAATTTCAGCTCTGCTTACTCTCATCCTACCTATCCCAGCTGTAAATCCTGTGGTCAAGAGTTTAGTCTTTGCTCCTATCACACTACATTCAGTAGTTCCTGTAACCCTCTCTCTGTATGTAAAACCTGTTCAGGAACCTAAAAATACAACATAATAAAAAACATCAACAAGAATAGGCACAGGAAAGAAAAGAAGTAAATAGGTATGTAATGGATAAAATTATCTGCCATCAGTGTGAGAAGGAGCGAGACACGGCTACACACCATGCATATTTTGGGAACTGGTTTTGTTCAGCCACTGCCAAAGTGTCTTTGGAAATGTGGAATGGTAGAGCAAAGGAATGGTGGAAAGACAAAATAGTTACATTTTAAAGGTTCTCATGTAGATTTCTCAAAACATTGTTGGAGTTGGATTTTGTTTTGTGTACACTAGAGATGGGACGATGTCTTAAATAGTATTAATAGTGCAGTTCAATTATATCCTTGTGTTCTTCCATGGCTTTATTTTGTCGTTTTTATGCAGTTTGGGCTGTTATTTCTCAGTCAGAGGAAGTAAACAGCAGCTCATTGTCTTGATAGAGTTTTGTCATTTTGTTCCTTTTTGTTTGACAAAAATGAACCTACAGGAATGACTATAACATTGACTTTTTCTGACTTTAGTTTGATAAACTCCTGACTTAATTCCCTAAAACTACATTCAAGCAGTTTTATTGAAAAGCCATGTTTTGTTTTGTTGTTGTTGTTGTTGTTGTTTTTTTTAAAGAAAATTCACAGAAAAAGTAGTTTGTTTTTGTGGGGCTTAAAAACATTGAAAATTTATCCAAATTGTGACTCATGTATCAGAACAAGAATCGAAATGTGACAAAACACACATTTCTCCCTTCTCTACTATGTTTGAATAATCCTGTTTATGTTATTAGGTTGTCTGCATTTCTAAATTTTGAATGTTCTGTTTATGTAATGTTCTATCCATAACTACTGTTCACTTTTCAATAAAAATAAAACATAAAAAAGGAACAATTGCACACTGCTGTTTTGTATATGCTTAAAATTGTTTACCCCTTTATTAGTTAGTTCAGTTGTTTTTGTATCTATTTGATCAGAGGCCCAGCAGAAAGCATTAGGTAAGTGAGCAAAACCTGTTCTACATATGACAGTTTATTCATAAGTAGGCTACATGGAAAAAATTGGAACAAAATAGATGTTTAAGAATGAAAAAAGAAACACAAACATATTTATATTTCTGTCCTTTCTAATCTGTTGTATTTTGCGTTCACAGTGCCTCTGCCTCTATTTTGACCAACACTTCCTCATGCTTAGTCATTATTTGGGGCGTTTCTTTGGGGAGATAAGTCTGTTTGTGTCATCTTTCTCCTGACAGGTGTGAAACTCGCCTCCAACACAAACAAAAGTCCGGTTTTCGCCCCCGGCCTGTGACAGAGGGGTGCGGCTGAGCTCCAGTGTCCCGGGGCAGGGTCACTGTGGTGGTCTGTGAGGGTTGTTTATGGTGAGTCACACGGGACAGATGCTCATGTTCAAGAGTCACTCTGTTTGAGCTCAAAACAAAGTCTATAACCTTGGGCTAGTGTGATGCTGCTTTTTACAGTAGCACAAGAAAATGTAATTGTATATTAATATTGTCTGAAGCAACTTTTTTTTGTGAAAATTGAAACCTAGCCACAAGATCTTAATTCAAGCTCAAAACTATGTAATGAACCATAAAAACGTATTAGATTTAGAAAAAAGGTAGATTTTTAAAACATCCAGTCTTCAGGGAGGCTAACGGTCAACAATAGATGATCTGAGAGACGCATTTGGCCCCCGGTCCACAGTTTAAACATGCCTGAGGTACAGTATATAAATAGGCGTTTTCCCACATGAAAGTACCAAGAACTAGTCCCCACATTTCTCCAGTCCCTGTTTAGTCAGAGGAACTACCCTGTCCCCATGTTTGTGTTAACACAGCAGCAGTTTCTGAAAGTGGGTCTAACTGGCTTTAGCATTAGCATCTGTAAAGTCTGGAATATTTAAAGAATTCATTAAGTGGTGTTAGGAAAACAAAAGTAGTCTTTTTTCAATTCCACATAAAACTGTAATGTGCAAAACTTAAAAACATCACTGAAATTAACAATATAACAAAATGATTCACTGTAATTCCTAATAATTGTTTTATAGGCTACTATTTACACATTAAATAAATACATTTTGGGAGTAACTGCTTTTAAATAATTTTTCTTAAAGAAAAGGAAAGTTTATCTCAATGTAAGAATGTGTAAAACATGTTTAAAAACAAAGTTAGCAGTGTAAAATGTGTTTGTGTCACTAAAAGGTTCCTGGTCTGATTGGAAAGTACCTGCCCCAGAGCAGGAGCTAAAAAAGTCCCTAAAGTGTGGCCCCAGTCCATAGTTCCTGCTCTGTGTGAATGCTCCCCAAATGGGGACAGGAACTAAAAAAGTACTAGGAACTGAAAAAAGTTCCTACAGTGGGAAAAGGCCTAATGTGTTACCAATGCAATTTCTATTTGTTAAATCAGCTATACATAAAAATGTAAAAAAAAAAGGCTTGTTAAAAGTACAGAAAATTACTTAATCATTGGTACTAAAATATAAAAACTATAATCATTCAGTATTGACAATGAAAAAAAAAAACAACTATATGCAAACTATTAGTGGAACCACATAACTTTGAAGGAGCACTGTGTAATTTTCAGGAGGTAAAAAGACTAATAATGTCTTTGCGGCCATGTAAGCCTGCTCTAAATAAAAAAAAACAAAACAGATTTATTCAAAGCAACAAAGACACCAAAATTACAAAATAAACAAAAAAATAATAATTTTTGTATATATATATTTTTTTGGCCCAAAAGTTGCATTATGCACTCTTAAGAATACACACAATTTCAGGTAAAAATTACTTTGTTCTAAGAATCATTTATGATCAGTCATTTTGGTAAGATTCAAATAAAGGTACAATGCAATTGGAGAAGTTATCACTCAAAGACATAAAAAGTTAGCAAGATGCTAAAATTATATATCTTTGATTATGTATCCTCAAATTCTTAAAATATCAACAAACCGAAATAACAAATTTTAATCTTCCTACGTCAGTCACGTTTCTTAAAGAGCGTATGACAGATTTTATGTTTTCAAATTTTTATTTAGTTTGGAAGATTTATACCTTTGCAATTATAAATGATAGTTTTCTGTTAATCAAGAAAAAGTTTCTCGAGAAAAATGTGAAAATCTGTTGAAAATACCAGGAAGTAGAGCAGAGTTCTAAACTGATGACATCACACTGGGGAGACAAGACATTTTCAATTTTCTCACAAAAAACAAGATTTTTCTGGCCCTGTAAACACACATTTAACAAGTTTATTTTTATGACTCAAGTATGAAAAAAACCCTACATTTGAAGAGTTTTTGGCCCAATTTATTACATGGTCGCCAGGCAACTACCTAGCGTGATGTCATCATTTATAAACAGGAAGTAATTTTTTATTGCTAAAAATGGCCAAACTGGAATGAAATTTGAACAATGTTGAGTAAAACCTTTAATATAATGATCTTAACTACGTCTTTGTGAAATTAGTAGTTCAACGTGTCATGGGCACTTTAACGCATTTTGAGCCTCCGAATTATTCATCACGATGTGTTTAAAGCTTTTATCACAGTTGTTAGGAACGAGATGTGCCAGTATGTTAGTGGAGTTTTGTGAACAAACGGGACGTGACATAGACAGGACAGTGTGGACTAAATTTCAATAGATATATTCACAAGATTTCTGTGCTGGGGGGGAACTGATTTTATTGTCCTTTTAGGTCCGGTGTCTTTTTACCCTTAACATTCAAACCTGTCATTTATAAATAGATTCACACCTTCCCTGTGTTGCGTGACAGATGTTGTATTATTATAACCCTGACTTCTTTTCTTTTTCTTCCAGAGCCCATGACAGACACATTAGTGCTTACATAATGAAGAGTGACATTTGCATTTACCCAGAAGCGTTGGAAAACCTCAAATTTGAGCCAAACTCTGCCTGTTTCCAGTGATTTGTGAGTGGTTTTATTTTACACATTCTCTGGGTTTGCGTTGAACTGAACTGCCGCCAAAACTGCAAATGAAAAGTGCTTTTATAAGTTGATCAGAACCAGATGATAGTCACAGAGATATTGTATTTAAAGTGAAACCGTGAGCTCGTGGCTGAGTATATTAAGGTCAGGGCTAATCTGTTAACATGACACGCTTTGTTACCGAAAAATCACTCACTAAGCAAGATTTAGACTCAAACCACTTCATGTTTCTCTCCAGAGGCAATTCATCTGAGCAGGATCAGATCATAAAGACAGTTTAACAAAGCAAACACGGAGAGGCCTCTTCATATACAAAGGGACAATGAAAAGCCTTACAAAACACACAATACAGTACGAGAGCAACAAAGAGTTAAGTTGTTGGAGTGTCTTGTTATTTAAAGTGAGATATAATAGACTTTTTATGGATGGAGGCAAAGACATGCTCTATTTGGTAAGGACATGTTGATATTTACCAATGTAGTGTGGTTTAAGCAGAAATGGGCATTTGCTTACAGAATCAGAACACGTTTTTGGTCCCTTGAAAATTCGTTGCAGCCACCTGGTTACACACATACACACACATACAGAAAAATACAGTATATGTCTGAGCAGTTCACAATATTCAGGATTAAAGAAGCTCACAATAAACTAATATAGATTTAAATGAGTCAATGTAAAAAACTTGCATCTCAAACAGCATTTAGGAATCTAATCGCAGAAGGAATAAAAGACAGAGTAGTGATTAGTTCTGATCAGAGGCATCTTCGCATTAATATAAAACCTGAGGATAAAATGTGCCTCTGGTCTTGATCAGTAATTTGATTCGCTTTCTTAGTGACTTGATTTTTCCAGAGAGAGGTCAGATCTCTCTGCTGAGCACCAATAATTTTAGAACAAACTTTAACAATACTGTTAAAGTTGTTAATTTCTTTTACAGAGAGACATCCAAACTAGGAAACAAAAGAGAAGGTCAAGAGACTTTCAATGTATGAGCAATAACAAACTTTAAAAATTTGATCACTCAAATTGAATCTTTTCATTCAATTTGTATTTAGAGAAGTGTTGCCTATTGGTTTAAGTCTGTCATATAAAAAAAGATTATTCAAACTACGAAGGACTGTTTGCATGTTCTCATAGTTGAAGTTATAGGTTCCCTCCTCCACTGTCACAAGACACACACCATTCTGAATCAATGAGGAGTGAATCGAGGGCCACAGTTTAAAATATAGGTCTTTCTGTTATATAAAGCTACATTAATGCATTTACTGTATGTCCAGATTTATAATGTATCATGTTACATTGCATTGCATCATATTACATTATTTTGCACAGATTGTCATTCCAAAAAGATTTTGGACAAATTGCATGCAATGTCCTCCATTCCAGTGCATTTTAGATTTTATAGTCACATCTCAGTGTTAAACGTCTTTATATTTTGGTTGGCTTATTATCCATTCTGGCCTTCTTGACTCCTCTTGTCAAAGCTAGCTTGCAGTGTATTCTGGGACCTGTAGTTTATAGTGTTGCACTTTCATCAGGACAGGCCCACTATCAATAATAATCAGAATTCATATCGTGGGTCACATTTGGTCCCTGGGCCGCCTGTTTGACACCCCTGCTCTCATTAGTTACCAAAAACCTTGTGATACGGTGAAAATGAATGCATTTCTTCACTTTGTATTTAAAAGGTTTTTTTTTTCCTATCAAGTAGCCCTGAACAAGGTGCAGTCTGAGGTTGGGATTATATGTGCAAAATATTGAATATTGCTTTTGTTCAATACAATAAAGTAAGTTACTAAGTGAGCTACTTGTAGGTGCTAGCAGACAGTTTGTACGTTTTCCCCACAAAATTCAAATTCTTCACGATGAGCTTAGAGCTAGGTTTACAACTTTCAGAAGCCAGTGCAAGTTGAACCATGAACTACTAATACTACTAAACCCTTCAAAAGAAGGGACATTGCGCATTAATTTGGACCAACTGATTTTGGGTTATTCTACTTAATAGTGTAAAATTGGGGTCAGAGACATTGAAAAGACAATACCCTTTAAAAATATATATATATATACTTGAAGCCTACCGCACTGCATTTTTATCAAGGTAACTCAACAAATAACTCAAGAGTAGAGCCTGTAGAAGTAACCAACTGTGTGTATAAAGATCTATTGCTCAAATGGCACAAAAGCTAACCACTCTTACTAAACACATTATTACAAAACTATATTTATGCACATTTGGTGAACACCCTCAAAGCAAACACTGGGCACTGCTGATGCAGCGTCTATTTTCAGCTTTGCCTAAAACAAAAGCTTAAGCCACAGTCTGTTTCCTCATAAAACAATGATGACACTACCATTTAAAAACTGACACACAGGACTGTACGGCACATTTAAAAATACCTATAGGACCAAATTAGTTTAACCACAAAAGAGCTTAGTCTATTGAAATAATACTGTCATAACATTTTTAATTGATTGTGTGCTTTTTTTTTTCTCACTCTTCTTGAACTGTGCGTTGCAACAACTGAATTTTCTCATGGTGAGACAACTTAAGGATCTTATCTATTGGCCTTATTAAGTTATTGAGAACACTCTTGTGTGCCTTCTAAACAGAATGGAATTCATAGAAATCATGTTTTCAGCATTCTATAATTAACACATTAAATTTTAAATTAATTTTCATTTTCATTTTAATGGCCCTCAAAGTCAATATGACAGATTATCACATTGATGTGGTAAATACTGACCGCAGTTTACAGCAGTTTAATTGCAGTTAAATTGCAGTTTGTGCAGAAATTGACAAATAAAAGTTGAAAACTACAGGAAGTAGTTTGAGTTCTAAAACAATCCCTCCACAAATGTCATCAAAAAGCGACAAAATGCAAAGATAAGTTATACACTCGCTGTATCCGAATGTGCGCTCTAACTACTATATTCACGTCATTATTTAGTGGTGTTTGAATGTCCAGCAGGTCAAAATTTAGTACACACAAAATTTCCCAAAATGCATCTGATAAAGTAGTGAACACTGATGGTCAGACCAGAATTCAATGATAGAATCAGAAAAAAAAGCAACAGCATCAGAAAACAACACAACTGAATGAAATATGATAAAAGAGCCGTGTAAATGCACTGTTGAGCGCGTTTAGCCAAAAAGGTACCAACCTTACCTTACTTTGAGCTGTTAAAGCTTAACTATCCAGTCTGTTTGATATTTAATGTGGGATCCAAGTAAAATAAAATGTGTATTATGAGTACTAGTCCATATGACAGACTTGATCAGTATTTACTGCTGAAGTTTATTTTTATCAGACTTTTGCTGACCTTTTTTTATTCAAGCATCAGAGTCACGTGGTCAACAGAGAGCATGCTTCGTTTCCAAATGATTGAGTGGACTGACTAGTTCACTGAGCAGGGCAGGACCACTACAGTATGTAGTGATTGAGTGGATGGGGAACGAGTGTTTCCTGAGAATTTAAACCATAATTTAACAAAATTAAAGTGATTCAAGGTATAATCATTTGGCCCGTATTTACAATATGGGAACAGTTGATTTAAAAATGACTGAGCTGTGTACCTCATAAACCTCAGGAAATGCTCACATGACTAACAGCCTTTATATTCTTACTCAATGTTACATTTTAACTTTTTAGTGCTTTAATATTTAACACTTTTACATGAATCCTTGCTGGTCTACTTCCTCGTTGTGTTTTGTAGGACTTGCTGACCCTGCACCAGTCCTGTCGCTCTGGGAGTATCGTCATGGCGACCGAGGAGCAGAGTCTAATGAACGCTCGGGGCCCAAACACGAGACATTATTTAGATTTTGGGAGCGCCGAGGGGAGACACTGACACAAAGAGGCACTACCCAGCGGACAGAGCCAAAGACAGATGAGTGTGTGTGCAAAAAGTTAAAAATACTAGAGGTTTTGCTGAGGATGGTTTCATGTTATTGTTGTGAGGAAATTGGTTCTAAGTTGGTTTTGGTTTTTTTCACAATATGTTTGACTATAAATACCTTGTGTATGATGACAATGATGACAAATTGGACTTTGCAAATCATAAAAAGCAGAAGATGTGCCTCTATTTGCGTTGCAATGTCCCTCATTGAGTTCTGACATTGACTAGTGATGCATCGATCCAATTCTGCGATCACACTGAGCCATGAAAGTTTGATGTATCGCAGGGGTGGGCAATTATTTTTACTCGAGGGTCATATTAAACCCAGAATAGTGGACTGCCAACATTGGTATAACACATTTTCATTATTGCAAACATTTTTCTTCAACAGAATAAAGAAAATCTTGAAAAGTTACAAGTTTAAACAACTAAATATGATCAGGACTTGGATGAGTCAAATGTTTACATAAAAACACACAATCCATTTTAATATCTACAACAATGTTCTATGATTTAAATTACATTTTTAAAGTTTAATGTTGAATATTAGCTTTATATGACAATGTTATGTTCTTCAGATTCAGATTCAGATTCAGATTACTTTATTTATCCCTCAAGGGGCAATTCATTTGAGCAGCATCAGACAATAAAATTTAACAGAAATCAACTCACAGCAACAAACATACAACAGACACAGTGGAGCTTGTGCATACGTGATTCCCTATTGACAAAAATATTATATAAAACATAAAACCCAACCTAGTTTCGCCAAGTCTAAAGTGAGTTTAACAGCCTAATAGCTGTTGGAACAAAAGATTTTAGGTGGCGATTAGTTTTACAGCTTGGTAAGGCATAACGTCTGCCTGACGGTAACAAGACAAACTCATCTCTCAGAACATGCTCTGGTGATGATATAATGACATTCTCATAACATTGTGAATTTATTTAATTCCAAAATGTCACAAGTTTTAGTCTCGTCATGCATTTTTGTTTCTCAGAAACATGTAGGGGGTCTGATTGAAACAGGTCGTAGGCCTGATACATCAGACACAGGTCTGATGTATCAGGCATAGTCCTCAAAAGACAATTGTTGCCATAGAAATAAATCCACCATGTTTGCAGTATGTTTTCTTAACTTATAGGAATACATTAGCCAAAATAATAGAAAAAAGACAACAAAAAAGCCACAGAAAAACTATTAAAAATATCTGTCATATATCTATCACTCTGTAGTGTCTAAATAGGTTTTAATGAATGCAAGCTTCAGTTTTTAGTATTTCGAAATCTCTGTTGGTTTAACATTGAGTCAATTAAGAATTCTGCAGATGTGTGAAGTCACAATCCCGAACTAATAAGACTATTTACTGGCCACACTTGCGTTTTCCAGGCAAGAAGGTGACCTATAGCTCTAGTATCTTAAAACACAGGTGTCAAACTCAAGGCCCGGGGGCCAGATGCGGCCCTCCACCTCATTTCATGCGGCCCTCAAGATCTTACTTGAATTTTGTTTAAGTGCCAGAAGTAATCTGTTGTCACTTCAATAAATATACAATAATCAAATACAACTATTATTTGTCGTATATCAAAGATTAGTAAGGTTAATTTCAGTTACAACCGGCCCTTTGAGGACAACCCCGATGCCAATGTGGCCCTTTGTCAAAATGAGCTCGACACCCCTGTCTTAAAATGTTTAAATTTTAGTTCACAAAAGTTGCAAATTTGTATTTGTACGATAAACAATGACAGTTGTGGTGATTGTGATGCCCAAAGTGCCTCACATGCACAATGATAAAAACAACACACACAAAAGCAAAAATGAGAAACAATAAAACAGTTAATATACAGTACTAGTAAAAATAGTACAAAAATACATATAGTAAAGTGCTTCAGCTCAGCTTGTGTTAAAAACCAGTGCATTAGCAAAGACTTAAAGTGCTCCAGTGACTCAGCAGCTCTGACATACAGAGGCAGGTTGTTCCAGAGCCTTGGACCTGCCACAGAAAAGGCTCGGTCTCATCTGCTTTTAAGGTGAGACTTGGGCACCTGGAGGGGGAGCTGGGGCAGCTGTCCAGGAGAAGAGAGGGTCTGGCATCAGTGGTTCGACCCTCGTCACTGGAACAGCAGCTTCTAAAACATTTAGGAAGTGGAACAGGGGACTTTATGTGAATGCAAATTAATTAACTTCATCTGTACTAATATTTGCTTAGTATGTTTAAACAGTGTGATATTAAATTACATTATATGACATGACATGTTTTTTAGTTTTTAATTTGTTTGCTATGAAATTACAGTAAGTTGTAGTGACTTCTAAATCCAAATCTTTTCACCTGTGTCATCTGTTTTGTTTTTACAAAAATGGTCAAACTAAGGAGGACAGGCACAAATACTTAGAAAAATCTTTAATATAATCATGTTAAATGTGTAAGTGTCAGTGTTTTAGAGACCACACATTAACTTACATTCAGATCTTAATCTAAAACTTTAAAGGAGACCCATTGTGATTTTTTTGTACATTTAGGAAGAAACTATGACATATGCAGATCAATAATTCACATTGTGTTCATTGTAACACATAAACATGATCTAAAATAGCTTATAAATAGAAACATGTCCACTGGCTTCCTGTAGAACTGCATATTATTTTAATAAGCCCCAGATTTTCAAATTGCAATTTTTTGTTGTTGGGGAGTGTCTACTTAACAATTTGAACCTTGCAAGTGAGAGGGGATAGGTGGTAGGTGAGAACAGGGAGTTTCTGAGCACTTGAGCTGCAGCTGAAGAACAATACAAGATTACTCAAACATGCAGGAATCAATCCAAATACAACTTCTGTAAACTAATGATGAGATGACGAAAAATTCAAAAAAGTACTGGTAGATTTGACATAATTGGTCTCCTTAAGACCTTAATCTCTAAACTATGACCTGTTTTGACACAATACTGATCTAATAATGAAGTATTTACGTTTGCAGGAAATCAGATGCTCATGAGCTGGAGTGTGTTTACAGTTTTCCCTCCCCTCAGTGTGATGAAAAGCCGCCCATGCAGCCCCACAGCAGCAGACAGTCAGCTGCTTATTGTGCTGAATCACAGCTGTCTCAACACGCCTGAACCAGACGTAAAACACATGGCCACGTTTCAAAAGAAGGTAAGAGTTTATGAGACACCTGGGCACGTCTGCACCAATCACAACGCTCACTTTCATTTCAAAAAACAAAAAGATGCATCCATTCTCAGAAAAGTGAATGAGGTGTGTCTGAGTTAATAATTAATGTAGTGTGTAGCAATAAGACGTTTGCTATGTCAGATTTATTATTTACCCTGCAGCCAGCTATCACAGGAGAAACTCTACTGTATATTTCAACTCTGTGGATGAAATGTAGAAGATATTTTGAACAATTTAGCTTAAAGTGTAGTTATTTGGGTAAAAATAAATTAAAATACACCACGATATATTATTAATTTGGCAGCATGTGTTTATGTACAGTGGAATATATTGTAATAGTTTGGCTATTGACTTGTACAAGTTTAGTGTTATTTTACAAGTAGTACTAGGAATAAGAGTTGCAGGATTAGTAGTAGGAGTAGAAGTAGTAGTAGGAAGTGGAGTAGAAGTAATAGTAGGAAGTGGAGTAGAAGTAGTTGGAGGAGTAGGAGGAGTTGTAGAAGTAGAAGGAGTAACAGGAATAGGAGTAGAGAAGAAGAAGGAGTAGAAGAAGTAGGAGGAGGAGCAGTAGTAGTAGGAAGAGTTGTACAAGTAAAAAGTAGAAAAGGAGTAGTAGTAGAGGTAGGAGGAGTAGTAGTAGTAGAAGTAGTGGGAGTAGAAGTAGTAAGAGAAGAGGGAGTAGTAGTAGAAGTAGTAAGAGGAGTAGTAGTACGAGTAGAAGTAGTAAGAGTAGTAGTAGGAGGGGTAGTAGTACGAGTATTAGTAGAAGTAGTAGTAGTAGTAGGAGAAGGAGTATTAGTAGAAGTAGGAGGAGGAGGTGTAGTAGTATTTGTAGAAGTAGGAGGAGGAGGTGTAGTAGTATTTGTAGAAGTAGGAGGAGGTGTAGTAGGAGTATTAGGAGGAGGCGGATGAGTACAAGTAGAAGAAGGAGAAGGAGTGCTAGGGGGAGGAAGAAGAGGAGTAGTAGGAGAAGTATTAGTAGTTGGAGGAGAAGTAGGAGGACTAGTAGTTGTGGAAGGAGAAGTAGTAGGACTGGCCGGGGCACTGACAAACTTATTTTCATATTTCAGTCAAAATTTCTATTAATCAATCATAAAATGCTGCGAAACCAGTGAATATTCTTATACACAAGCAATTAAATCCAATCTAGTTAAAACAACTAAAATTCTGATTAAAATTTTGAAACCAAGTCATTTTAAGCAACTGTATTTCAGTGGAACCATTCAGAAGACTTTTTCACAAACACAAAGTTACAGTGTCAGTTTTGTGCATTGTTCCATGATCAAATTCATCCATTCACTTTTGTAATAAACAGAAAAACTAAACAAAATCTCATCTTCCTCACATTTCACGTCCTCTAAGACTCTCAAACAGTCATTGTTTCCGATAAGATGACACATGGTGATGTACAGGTCTAGTCCTGAACAGTGAAGAAATTGTCTTTGTTATGACGCATCCAGATTACTCAGACTAAAGCGCACAAACATGAATGGTTCAATTGCTGATGCTAACTTATACAGAGAAGGGATTATATATAGTAGCTTCAAAAACACAGAGATAACTAATGCCCAACACAATAAACAGACAGAAAACGAACTTACATCTCACAGTATGGCATTAAGCTTATATCTTTGTCTGTTGCTATAGAAACACTAATGTAAATGAGCTAAAGCTGCAAAACATCTTCAAGAAAACAATCTAATAAAAAGTTACAACGTGCTAGTTTAAGTTATTTATTTGATGGTATAAAATATGAAATGCTAACAGATGTTTTTAAATAAATCAACAGAATCGAACTCTTAATTTGATCAAGTTTATTGTAGTTTATTAATTTGAAATCTGGACTAATCTAGACTGAAAAGCTTTGATAAACAGTGACATTTTGAGTGTGAAGGTAAACTTGAGACAAGCTGCTGAACTGCTGGAAGTGCTTCAGGCAACAGTCAACGATAAATCATTCCACTTCACAACAATATAATAATAGTTTAAATAATTACAGAGTTAAAAACCATCGACCACAGTCAAGTCTTTCATTTAAACACAAGTTGACAAATAATATTTTAAAACGGCTGACTTTTAATTAACAAATTGAAATTCCAACATGTTATTCTTCTTTTATCAAAGTTGTTGAAAAGTCACGTCTGTTTAAACCAGTAGTGACAGACAGCCATTTGTACTTTTGTCAACTTGATTTATGTTAACCTTTTTATGACCTCTGAGTTCATTTTCATGAACAAATGTTTAGCTCAAGTGCATTATGTTATTTTTGTAAAAATAGCTAGATTTCAGGTCATATAACCCTGGTGTAAACTGTGGTATCTGGCAGTGGGCTTCAAATGCAAACACAGCTAAAGAAAGACTTATCTTTTTATCCACAGTTAGATTAAATTGTGCAACTTTTTGAAGAAACTGGACTTTTCATAGCAGTTCTCAGACAACCTACTTTTACTTCTGCTTGTGTAATCAAGTTTAAAAGAGGAGGATCCATTTTTGTTAAAACTAAATTAATCTAAAATTAAAATGGAAACTGTTTCTGAACCCTTTGGAGCACAAACAACTGTCTGGACTCATGTTGAAGCTGAGGCTCTGTAGTTTTAGCCTCTGACATCTGATTGAACTTCAGGTTTTAAAATCTTCCTGATGTTTCTTTGGTTAATATAGGAAGCAGTATAACTGGTATCACTAGCCTGGAACAGAATGACACTAAATTGGGTTTTGAGTAGAGTTGGACCGATGTGGGTTTTCTTTGGCCGCTGCCGATATTTCAAAATGTTGTTAGTCAAAGCCAATGTTAATGGCTGATTTCTGAGGCAGATTTTCTTATTTTAGTTTTAAAAGCATAGCTGGGGTGAAACACATGTGCATCTCTTTGACACACTGTAATGATGCTCGACTGTATTTTGGCCCAAGAAACAATCATTTCATAGCTTCATTAAAGACATTTATATTGTTCATATTGACAAACAAACAAGCACTTATTAAAGCTTGTGCTGCAGCCAAAGTCATAGAACAAGAACAAAACTTAAAGACATGTTAATGATAAAATCCAAACTGCAGACTTAAGAATGGAGAGAGATAAAAGAAGTCTTACCGTTTCTCTCTCCACATATGTCAAACTTTGGGTGTCTTAACCTAATGAAATGATTTGTCTGACAATTAAAGAGTAATTAATTTTTTGTAAAAGATTAGTAAGGTTAATTTCAGCTACAACGGACACCAACAATGCCAATGTGGCCCTTTGTCAAAATGAGTTGACACCCCTGCTTTAAACTAACTCAGACTCAGCTGATCACTGCGAGTGAGGCTTTCCCACAGAGGAAAAGCCCAAACAACTGCCTGATCATACAACAGACAAAATTTAGGCCAATTTTTCACCACAAAAAATAATAAAATAAATACAATTTATAAATGTTCAGATAATTACATTTACTCTATATTAAATTCTATTAATAAGAGCTATCTTTATTATTCAAAATGTCACCAAAAATGTTGATTCTGCATCTTCTTGAACTTTTTATTGTTTGGATATTTCAAAGCAAGTCATACCCAAGGCACATCAAGCGATTAGTCTAAAGGCAAGTCAAGTTTCAACCCACAAATCTTTTGGGATCACAAACCAAATAAGTCACAAGTCATGAAAAGTGTGACTCAAGTTAAGTTAACTCAACTCAGTCTTCCACCTCACACAAGTTGCAAATTACAGTCTAATGCAATATTCATGCTACAGAGAAAGCCCTTCTTTGTCTATATATATAGTTTGAAACTCTTCTGTTTTAGACAAGTTCACATAAACACATCTGACTGCAGTCTTTGCCTTCCCTCCTCACGCTCTTCCATTTCCGGTTCATCCTGGAGCGAGTACATCGAAGGCCTCTGCTTTGACTTCCTCTTGTTTCCCGTCAAATTGGGCTGAAACAACTTACTAACCGAGTGCAGCCTTTTGGACAACTCCGGAAACGCATCTGGCTCGTCTTTCTCACACTGAACCACTTTAACAACTTCCTTATTTAAGAGTTTAGGCTGTCCCATCATCTCCCTAATGGTCTGGGACACGCCTTTATGCAAATACTGATACGCTCTCCTCCCGCAGTTGTCACGTATTTTAGTATCTGCTCCGTACTCTGCCACCAGCATCCCCAAAATTACTCCTGATCGTGCAGGGCTGCGATGTGCAAAGGCGTGTATCCGCCGTGCGTCCTGGCGTTCACGTCCACGTCCACTCCTCCGAGCTTGGACACTTCGAAAAGCTTCACCAGCATGTCACTGTTTCCACATTTGGCCACCCAGTGCAAAGCCGTGAACCCAGAGATAAAGTCCTTTTTCTCCGCAAGCTGGCTGTCTCTCAGAAGCAGCCCGTACACTTGACTCCAGTGTCCGGAGGCGCACTTCACCAGCCACTCGTGTTCAGTTTGATCCAGCGGCACCAGGGCGGACGGGACGCGGTTTTCTTTCATCTCACTGGACACTTTGGTGCATTTTGAAGCTCTTTTCAAACTCGGTGACTCTGTATTAACATTGGTATGTGCAGACTTGGTTAATTTCTGGTCAAATTTGGGGCTAAAACCTGCATCATCTGCTTTTATCTTGTGGGTTTCTACTTTAGTTGGTGGCATCCTCAAAGGCAGTGCGTAAGGCTTGGTTTTCTCACTTGTCTTTTCATTTTGTACGTCAAAATCCATGAAACGTTTAGGTTTAAAGTCATAATTGCATCTCTGTAAAGCCATTTCAATCGGACTAGCAGTTTGATCAAGATTGTCAGCGCTTTCATTGTTATTATTTTGCTCTTTTAACTCGTCATCACCGTTTTCTTCGCTTTGCACAGGTAGGCGCTCTAGCTCGCTTTTACGCACGCCGTCTACGTCCTCGCTCGCGCCCCCAGCTCTCTCCTGCGCACGGTAACTCTCCACTAAAGGCTCGTATTTCTTCCTGACGACCACAAAACGCGCGCCGTCTATTTCTTTCACCACAGCCACGTTGTTGACAAAGTTTTTGAAGGATTCCCTGTTGCGTTCCTTTTCCTCGGGCTCGTCGCAGTCTATTGAACCTTTGAACCTTCGCACCAGCTCGCTTTTCTTCACCTTTCCCCCCTCCTCGATCAGGAAAGACAGCACAGATTGTTGCGTTAAAGCCATGGTCAATGTTTCGACAAATGCCAGCGGTTGTAATCCAGGAGGTGGTGCGTATTCCCTCGGGGTGAAGGAGATCTTTATCCCGTCCCGGTGCGCTGCTGTCTGGGGACTGCTGCGCTTACCTGTGGTCGTTCTCTCTCTCCAATCCTTCCTCCCTCCTTCCCTTTGCTTTTGCACCTGAGGGAGGCACTATCCGGGGAAATGCACACGTGGATAGGGTATTTGCATAGTATTTGAATAATGTATGCAACTAACAGCACAAACGAACCCTAGAGCAGATTAACATTGTGTTGAGGCATGTTCTGTAATTCTAAGTAAACTGTGAATAATTAGGGTAATAACATGAGAGCAAACAGCCTACATTTATAGTATGCGCAGTGAAATTATACTACTGGCTTATCAAATAACCCAATGTTTGGCCAACATCTGATTCTTGGATTGTTTACATCTCAAACATAAACTTGACTATGAAAATCATCTGGTGACACCTCAGTTAATCATTAATCATTGTTGTTTTAGAAGAAGAAGGAGAAGATTTATTTGTATAGCACATTTTATACAAAAACTACAACACAAAAACAAGAATAAAAGCAATTTAAAATAAAAATAATAAGATCTATTGAAAGGTGATCCTAAAAAGATGTGTTTTTAAAGTTAGGGTAGCAAACATTTTTAGTTGTAAATAAGTAAACTTTGTGCATTAAAATGTATTTGATAAATGCAACTAGGCCTCTCAGGCCTCTGAGTACTGTCTGAACTGAATGAAAAAGAATTTTCGTTCTAATCAGGAGCCAAAAGCAGCTCTCTGATTGACTGTGCTGGGGTGGTCCTTTCTCCAGTTTCACTTTGTTGTTTGTAAGAAGTGTTTTATAAGCCTTAATTGCAACCAATAATGAATACATGCTGATATTAAGTATGCGTTGAAGGATTTAAAAGAAGAAGTTATTAGATTTGAAACTTTAATTGTGTTTGCAGTGTAATAATCAGCCAAATTTCACCGGGTAGATCGTTCCACTTACAGGGGGCATTATGAGAAAATGCAGCTTCACCAATGTTTTATTTTGTGTGCGGAAAGACGAGAACACTGAAATCAAATCTAACTTTGCGCAGGTTCATAAGGCATAAGAAGCTGAAATGTATTTAGGCCACAAACTATGAGGCGCTTTAGAAACAAGCAGAAGTGTTTTAAAGTCCATTCGGGTCTGACTAGGGAGCCTGAGAAGATTTTTGAAAATAAGTGTATTATGACTTTGCTTTTTTTTTTTTTTTTTGTCAAAATCTGCACATGGGTTAAGAATCACAAACAATCTAATTACCCAGTTTAAGGGGAAATAATCTCTACACTTTCCCACATTTAAAAAGCACTTAAAGTTCTTGTATTTAATGTATTCATTATTTTACCAGGTATGTCAGCCAAGAAGCACTTACTCATTCACTACAGTGTACACAACCCAAAGTAGAAACAAAAGGGCGTAACAAAGCAAGAGTGAACACAAAATTGTATGAATGATTGATTATGTCATATTCACAATGGTATAGGGCCAACCAAGACGTTCTGTGTTAAGTGCTCAGACTTTTGTACTGTGCCTGTGACGTAGACACTGGGGTGAAGAGAATTAAGTGACTTGCCCAAGGACACAATGACTGTAGCTGTGGCATTGTGTCCCTGGGTGTTCTAGCGGTTTTCTGTATGTCTTGTTTAATAATAACATTGCATTGGATTTATATAGCACTTTTTGGGACACCAAAGATGCTTCAAATTTTGCATTATTCATTCTTTGTACGGGGCTCTGGCTTCCCAACAAGGAGGTCGTGGGTTCGACTCCTGGGTCGGACCATGTCAACATCTCACGATCTCTCTGGGTGGAGTTTGCATGTTCGTGGGTTTTCTCCGGGTACTCCGGTTTCCTCCCACCTCCAAAATCATGTATGTTTAGGTTAATTGGGCATCACTGTAAAATTTCCCTTAGTGAGTGAATGAGAGAGTGAATGATTGTCTGTCTAATCCTGCGGCAAGTTGGCCACTGTCCAGGGTGTTCCCCCGCTTAAGGCCCAAAGTTACTGGGATAGGCTCCAGTCACCCGCGACCCCTAACGGGATTAAGCGGTAGAAAATGAATGAATTCTTTGTACACAAGTTAGTAAGAAGCTGTTAGAGCAGGCTGACTGAAGTGAGGCTGCAGACCACCACCATCCATTCACACTCACATAAGATTCTCATAGGCAATGTGAGTCTTACCTAAGAACACAACGACGAGTTTCTCCCTCAGTCGTCCCACTGTGGCACCTGAGGTAAAAGCATATCATATATACCGATATTCATGTGGTAAAGTAGAATTTTAGAATATCGTGATATGATTGCACTTGCAACAAAGTTCATTTTGCAACCGTGACAAACAGAAATTGTGACTAATTCCTAGTGTTGCCAGATTTTCAGAGATTAATAAGCGACAAGCCTTCGAAAAAAGCCAAAAACAAATGTCTTATCATTAATAAAACTTTAAAACGCAATTTGTGTTCCATGTTTCAGCCATAAGTAGGAAGATTTTCATGAATCCAACTTTAAAAACCCTTGACTCTCAAAATTCATAGGCAACTTTCCAAATAAAGAAGCCCAAAGTTGCTATAAATATGTAGACTTGGCAACTCTTGGCAATTTTCATCTGATCTCTCTAAAACCTTGAACAAAAGTAACCTATGCCCAGACAGTGGAGGCTCTGCTAAAACGCAAATAATGAAAGAAGCAAAACATGGTGTTTGAAAGAGGAATTTGCACTGTAACTAAATGGCCTGAAACACATATTTATAATAATAAACACAATATAGCAGGTATATTGTCAACTATATCGTTACCGCAAATGTTCTCTTTTATACTGTGATAAAAATTTTAGGTCATATTGCTTTACCCTATCTCCCATCCCAAGGGTTGCCCAGACTCAGTCTGCTGAGATCTGACAAAATCAGAAGCTGACGACCAAAACAGTCCTCTAATTGTTTAGATGACATTCAATAATGTTATATTTCAAACTCTAATAGTCAAAAAAGGATCAGAAATTTGGTGTATATGTAATTAAAAGGCAAAATTAGGACATTTTGCTTTTTTCTTTTTCACCTGGAATCTGTTAAATATACTTAATTATTACACTGTAGGCAACGTGTTTCATTGTAAGACATCATGCAGTTATTTAAGCATTTTAGCATAACAAAGTGGCATGTAGCTTAAATTAAAAGGGAAAAAATACAACAATAAGAGCTGGCACTTAAGTAAGTGTTGAGATACAGATGGCACAAGACAGAAAAACAACCAAAGACACATTTTCAAAGATCAGTTTTACCATTGTCAATACCAGTAACAAACTTTTCTATTGTTGCCTATTAAAAACACACGTTAGAAATATTAAAAAAAACAAAAACAGTCATTATTCATCTGATCAGAGCATTTATATTATAGGCCTAGTATTATTCAGAGCTATAGTTTGATTCTTAATAGTGTTGACACAGGTGACATTATCTTTTGTCTCATAGCTGCTGCAATCCAGGCACCTCCCTTTATATTTCCAAAGAGCATTCCCTATTGTTTAACACTGTGCATTACTTAATGATAATCACACTGACGTCCTGTTTGTGCTGCTGTTGACACGCTCCATATTATTGATATATTACCAACTCACATGTTCAATAATGCACGAGCCTCTCCTACACGTGTAAGGAGCTATGTATTTTTAATGTTATCTGCACCAGCGGACCAATAAATCTGCACAACTCAAGGCAATCACTCTGGTGCAGGAAATGATAGCACAATCTCAAATTCTTAAGTCTGACATTGCAGGAAAAAATATACAGTATATATGTTTTTATGCTGGTCACTTTGTTCTCACAAAATAATATATTGCTTTTTACATCTATATACTGTACACTGGATCAAACTAGTGTTCAAGACTGCACTAATCGAGACCAAAACCTTTCCGAGACCACTGAGTTCCAAGACCACTGAGGGTTTAGACCGAGACTTTTATAGGTTGAGACCAAGACAAGGTCAAGACCGCAGTCCATCAAGACCAAATCAATACCCATCTTTGTAATTTACAAAATTATCAGGGTCGACATGATTTGATTACAGTGCTTCTTACAAACTGTGTCTGGAACAGGTCACTTTGCTCTTGGTGCAAGTTTAGTAGAGCGTGATGGTAATGAAATGTGCTCTTGGTGTCCAAGACAAGACCCAGTCCAAGACAAGACCCAGTTCAAGACAGAGTCCAAGACAAGACTAAGTCCAAGACAGAGTCCAAGACAAGACTAAGCCCAAGACCCAGTCCAAGACAAGACTCAGTCCAAGACAAGACGAGGCCAAACACCAAGCCAACAAGACCAAAGACCAAAACAGGTCTTGTCTTGAGTACTACCAAACAAGATCAAACTTTCAAAGGCACATTTAGTCACCAAAAAACGCAATTATTTTATTACAATATTTTGGCAGAATTTACACAAAGATTTTTTTTGTCGTTTTTTTTTTTACTTTTTGAAGCTAAACATTACTTATGGAATTTTATGGAAGCTTAGCACACCTCAAAAATAGCAGGTTTCCATGGTAACATTTGTTTTTTAACATTTCATTTCACAATCTGCAATTTTGACCATTTTAAGTGTAAAACACCCTATTTATGTCTACAGTAAAACATTGTATACAGTAATATTCTTAGTACTTTGTAAGTAAACTACGAAAGAATTATAGGTTTAGTTTTCTTCTTGGTTCACCTCTTGCGTTAACACTGGCCTATGCATAATCTTCTAATTAATGGAATAGTTGTGTGTCTTTTAATGTATCTAAATTGTAATGTGTAGATCAGTATGTGTAGTTTGTTTATTGTAAAGCACAACATTCATCTAATGTAATCTGGTTGACTGATAACATTTTAGATGGAAAGTGGCAATGACAATTTTGGACTACATGTTTTACTGAGAATCTGAAATAAATATAGACAAGTGGGCAGGGATAGGTGAAAACAAGAATTTTCCAACCACTCAGCTGCAGGACAATAGAAGATTACTCAAACATGCACGAATCAATCCAAATACAATTAATATTCTCCCAAAAAGTTGTTGTATAGTTTATAGATTAAAAAAGCAATTCAAAACCCAATACCATGAAGTTGAAGTTACCATTGAAGTTATGGTGTTACTATTATCTGTATTTCTTTTCTTTTTGACCTGAAAGCAAGTAGCAATATTAGTGTTTTTATAGGAAATTTAGACTGTATGAAAACTGTATTATATAACATAAATTAGCTTTCATTTCTTTTTGAATTGTAATTTTGAAATGTAAATTAACCCCAGGAAAAGTAGCTTCTTGGGGTTAAGCAATGTCAATGTTATCAGGTCTACTAACTAATCAGGCTCCTAATGGCAAATAGGAATGATCTTTTATATAATCTTTAAATGAAAACTCCATAATTCATTGTAACCCCACTGAATAGAGTTGCTGTTTGTGATTGGTTCCACAGATAACTCCCATTCAGACACTGACTTTGCCCTCGTTGTCAGGATAAAATATGAATGCACAGTGATGTAAAAGTCTGCAGTGATGTTGGTGACACACATTTTTCTGTCTCCTCCGTGTCGCTCCTGTCGTGGCTTGTAACGTGAGCAGCGGCATTCCTGAGCTCAAAGGGAGTTCCTCTGATGTGGCCATATTGAAACGTATTGGATCCACAAAGAGTCACAGTTGAAGCAAGATAGTGATCTGCTTTAGAATAACACATAGTTGAAGGGATTTTAAGTCTTCCCAAGCAATACAATACACATCTAAGGTTTCAATAGAATTTAAACCGTAAAGGTGAGATACGGCCAACAGCACACAATTCTACAGCAGAATTGAAGAGCTGGAAAAACACAAGTTACTAAAAGCAGAATAGCTATATGTATGATTTGGCCAAATGTCCTGTCATAGTTTGAATATAGTAAAAGTAAATATTACAGAAATCATTACTAACTTCACATCAAATTTGCACCAAGATGGGCAAAATGCCTTGCTTAAAGACAGAGCTGTAGGCTACTTGGGATTCACCAATTAGCCTATTAAGCTATAGTCTCTCACCCAGCGGGCTTTGGGTTTTGAAGGCTCGGTTTATATTTTGTCTGTCATTTTGCTGAGTCTTATAAATGTTGGTGTTGTGAAATAAACCACGTCATGGCTGTTTCTTTTGGCACCTCGACCACTTGTGTCGGCCTCGACCAGAAAATTTCTAGAGACATGACTTAGCTACCTGGCTGTTGTGGTTTTTGTCTGTGCAATCTAGACACAGACAACTACAGATGCTGTTTGTTTGTTGCCCTGGATAAGCAGTCTACCCACAGCTGGGAGGTATGACGCCGTTGAGCAGCTGTTGGTGACCTTGGTTAGCTTTATCGCACGGTGTCCATGTCACCCGGTGACCATGTCTCTCTTCGGACTTGTGCCTTCCTTTTCAACTCAACAGCATTGACACTTCTGGCATGCAATCTCTCTGGAGGACAACCCTCAGGAATACATTCCTCATTAGGTTCACTGAACATGCTTGGTTCTACTTGTCTCCTGTTCGACTCTTCACTCTGTTTTTTCTGCTTTTCCAAAATACTGTTGTAGTTGTAGTCAAGTTTAAATGTAAGATTAGTGTTGTACAATGTCTTAACAAATGTGTGTTTAGCTCAAAGTAACTCTTAGAAGTGTAAGAACGTTACATTTTTGAGACAGTAATAGGCCTATTATAATACAAAGTTTAAATTTTTCTCCCTGTAACTAGTGATATATGTATTACAGTTTTACAGTAACTTACCCAACATTGGGTGGTGTCCTGCTATAATAAGATAATAACTTTAAAAATAGACTTTCACTGTCAATCACCCATCGGAATTTGAGAATTTAGAGAGCATGATTTGTGTCCTAAGACTTATGTATATGTTTTGCTATTAGCACAGAGAAATAAACTTCGCTGCAGTGTCTTTTTTCTTCCGCTACATTTAAATTAATGCACCTTTCAGCAAAGCGTAAAAGCGTGGTTTTGTATCCTTTTGCCACAAACTGGAAAAATCGCGCTGGCTTGACAAACTCGACCACCTAACCCGGAAGAGGCGTGTCCAAACGAAGTCCTCGCTCTTCGGCAGAGCTTCCTCTCGCCTCCTGCTGCTCTCTGCTCCTCGCTCAGTCTCTGCTCTCTCTTCCTCTCCACACCTCCACTGCTCCGCTCCGCTCGGCTGGCTGTAGTTTAGGCCCGCGCTGAGAGACGAGGGCTGCTCCCCTTTCGCCCCAGCGCCACACACCGACCACCGCACACCTCACCATGGCTGCCACGGACGTAGACGTGTTCTCGGTACGTAAAGACCTGCACGCCTCTCTCGTAATTGCCTGCGCAGACTTCACAATGCTTTCGAAATCGCTGGGTTTTCATTCGTAAAAGTGGATCGGTGTAGCAGTGGGCAATGTGGGGTTGAAATAGGGACTCGGCAGCACGACACCAAGGAAGTACTCAGTGTTATATTTGTAAAACTTCACGCAAAACCTTCCAAAACACGCTCCTCTGCGTAAATCTGGATTTTTACGCAGGGAAGGCACCGGTGGACATATGGGCGCAGCGTATGGCACACTAAACTGTTTACTGTAGTAGCACACTGTCGCTACAACTACAAGATTTAACCTACTTGTAAACACTGCCACTACTAGGCTGCTACTACTACTACTGTACTACTCCACTCTTAAGTACTTTGTTTTTCCAGTGAGTGGAGACAAATCAGGTCACATAGGTTATTATTTTGAGCAAATGGCCTATCTGCATGGAAAAATTAAGAGCAAGCTTAAAAAGATTGAAAAATGTACTTTGCTAGTTTTTAATGAATGATTGTTTAATGTATGTAAATAAAAAGTAAGTTTATTTGCAAATTCTTTTTTTTTCAGATTCTTGAACTGTCTCTTGCATGATATTGTTATAAGCCTAAGTTTAGACAGGTGGGAGTGATGTAATGCACTGGAAACCCTTAAAATGTCAAGATGCCATAGGCGAGAATGCAGTGTTGTGCCCAAGTTTAGAAGAATACTATGTACAGCATTGAAGGAAGAACCTTCACTAATCTGTGATATGTTTGACGATGGAGTCTCATTTCGACACAGTAGGTTCTAAGTAAGGGATTTAAAATGGTAATTAACTTTTGGCAGAAGCTGTGACAGTGATTAGTGGTGCTGGGTTGTATGGATAAAGTCAGATTAAGCTTATTGGGCTTATTGCTGTCGAGTAGGCCTGCGAGTGAGCAAAGGAAATCATGCACATTTGGAATATTTCAAACGGACTTGGTAAAAGCTGTCAGACATATTAAGTATACGTTTGATTTGAGCATTTATCTGTGACTAAAGAGCTCTGACCATCTACACAAGCACAGGGCAGTTTTAAACTAGTCACAACTGTATATTTAGATTAAGGGAACCATCAGTGAAAAGGCTGATTCAACTCACAATTCAGACCCAAATTCAAGATGACTCATCATTTGTTATTCCCCAGAAATAATTTGTCTAAAAATGTTGGTGATCAAGGCATTATTGAACAGTGAATGAATGAAACAATTGAAGAATCTAAGCTAAGCCTCATATTGGGTGATTTTCCGCTCAATTTAGAATATGATTTTATGAATATATGCCATTTTGTAAAGAATGATAAATGTTCTGACTCTGCTTCAAACCACAAAGATATGACTGCGGACGACTTGGTTCAGAAAACTCCAATTAAATAGAAGACCAGGTTTCTCAAACTGAGGTACGCAGGCTGTCTCTGGTGGCCCTTGAAGCCCTCTGGTGCTCAAGTAATCATTTTATTTAGTGACAAATCTTGTTTTTGTCCTCTAGGGTATTTGTCATTAAAACTAGAGTCAGACCGATATGTTTTTTTTTAGCCGATGCAGATACTGATATTAAAATTTTGTCCGCTGAATCTGATATCAATAGCGGATTTTCAAGGCCGATTTCTGATTCAGATTTTCTTATTTTAGTTTTAAAAGCATAGCTGGCGTGAGATAGTATTCACCATGGTACATGTGCATCCCCTTCACACACTGTAATGATGCTCGATTGTATTTTGGTCCAAGAATCAATCATTTCACATCATCATGAAAGACATTCATATTGTTCATACTGACAAACAAACAAGCACTTATTAAAGTTTGTGCTGCAGCCAAAGTTGCAGAACCAGAATAAAACTTAAAGTTATGTTAATGATAAAATCAAAACTGCAAACTTAGGAATGAAGAGAGATAAAAGAAGTCTTATCATTTGTCTCCAAACTAACTCAGAGGTCAGCTAATCACTGTCAGTGCAGCTTTCCCACAGAGAAAAAGCACAGTCTACTGCTCAGATATCGGCCAAAATCAAGGCCGATACTCGATGTGGCCGATCTACATAAATATCAGACGGCTGATACATCGGTCTTTCTCTATTAAAACTGCCTTCTCTATCAAATACTCTCGTTTTAGGCCAAGTTGAGTCTCATTTTAAGTCATTATGTGCAGTTATTAAAATCTGATCAAGTTAAAGTTAAACACAGCACTGTTTAAAGAACCAAACTTAAATAGTACTTTGTGTGAAATAAACGGATAGACAAGTTTTAGAATAATTGCCCAGCCGAATAGGCCTAATTTCTAGCTTACATTTTATTCTATTTTGAAAAGAATTTTGTCTATATATGATAAACATTTTGCTGTTGCACATAATAACAACTAAACCTTAATTAATTAGCTTTCGTAAAGCATGACTAAACATTTACTATATCATGAACAAATGACAAATTCATTCATAAATTCATTCATTTATTCAGGCTTATGGCTACCTAATGAACACGCCAACCTAATTATGACTTTTTAACCCCTGCTGCACACTGGGTGCGAGTTTGGACTCCCACAAGACTTGGAAAACCAATGAGCCCTTGTACACAGACCCGGTGCAGTGCGAGTGCATGTCCGAGAGTTGTGCGAGTGTGCGGAAAGAATCTGTAGAGTCCATTTTTGTTGGAGGTCGCCGTTTCGGATGCGACTTTCAATTCATAATACGAGGATTCTTGCTTGTACGAGGCACATCGCAAGAAACTCTGACACGTCTCAGGCCAATCTCGCCTCGCAGTCTGTGTACAGGAGGCGCAAGGAACTCCTAAGCCTTAATAATATTTTTTACTCTTTAATTGATCATATTTAAGCCTTTGTTCATGCTTTCATTAAGGATATTTAATGTGCAGTCATTATAAAGTGGTATTTTGCGCCAATGTCATTTGCAATGTGCAATGTGTTTTTTTTTTTACTTCAAACTGCTATAAATTACACTTGCAGAACAAATTTTGGGCTCTCATCCCATTCTTGTGTTGCCATAATGCACAAGCAGCACTTCTTAAAATCTAGTTCCAGTTTCCAAAATTGGGTCCAAGTTGTTCTTTTATTGCCTACTCAGTGTTTTTTTAAATGCCTCCTTCCGAATACCAAATTAGGGGATTGATTATGGCTAAAAAAAATGCTGAGAATGCCGTGAAGCGAGTCCTGAGAATGACTGTGTGCAGCTGGAACACGGGCCTTTGCCTCGCTATTGTGTGTCATGCTACTTCCTGTCGAACTCCGTGAGCTAACTGAGAGAGTATTGAACAAACATGACATAGTTTTCTGTCGTTTGTGGAGCTGCAGCGGTAACGATCAGCAGACATTGATAAGGGAAGTGTTGTCAGGGCAAAACCGATGGAAAAACTACAGCTTTTGTGGGACACTGAAATCAATGATGAGAACAAGCTACTATTGTTTCCATTCATTGATTAGCAAAGGTGTAATTGTTGTCAAAATAGTACTACTACTACTATTATTACTGTGAATAGTAAAGCTACTGCAAGTATGGCTGTATACATAATGACAAAAATGTGTTTACTTTTGTTATGAGAAGAATGACCACGATTGATCAATTATTCATGATTATTGATGCCATCTCCAATCAGTAAAATCTATAAGTTGCGTTCTTTCACACACATGGCTAATTTATTTGACAAGCTTTCTGAAATCAAACCTTTTATTTGACAGTCTTGCACCAGCACAGATATTTTGTCAAATTATCTACAGTGGCAGAAAGTTATTTCATAGTGCACAGTCTATGTTTGAAAATGGTGCATTTTGTTCTCTGAAATCCAGGAAGTGCGCTTGTTTTGTTAGTAGCATAGCACTAGTGCCTATTAGCATGCATGATCCCCCCCCCCCCCCCCCATGCTATTGTGAGTAGATGATTTGTCTGTTGCTGATTTTATTGTCTGATGCTGCTCAAATGAACCCTGACCCTGGAGTGATAAATAAAGTTGTCTAAATATGAAAAAAAAAAATATTTTCATGAAAGGTTAGGGTTAGGGTTAGGGTTAGATTTAGGTTAAGTTAATTTGGTTAAGTCTTTGTAAGTTATTTATCGGGTCATGATTTAACATTGAGGAGAGTAAAGACTTACCAAGAATTCAACTCAGACTGGCTTCTGAAACTAAATTCATGAATTATTTTTAAGGCCCAGAATGAAATGGGTTAAGTTCGCAAAGTAATTATCTTTTGGTGGCAGAATGGATAGCGCTTTGTGTGTGGAGTTTGCACGTTCCTGTCTGGGTGGTTTGCTCCGGGCACTCTGGCTTCCCCACCAACCAATAATATGCAGGACAGGGAATGCTTGGTGTTGGTTGGTGGTTGAGGCGCCAGGTGTTTAGGCCAATCACTTCTTCTGAGTTGACCCCCGGCACCTTACTGTCACTGAGTGGGAAAGGGGGTGTTCATCTCACTGTGAAGTGTTTTGTGACTCTGTGTCTGTGAAAAGCGCTATACAAATAAAGATTCATTACTTAAGTTCATTTACATTTGTGAATGAAATTCAACCATACTACCCTTAAATGTTACATTCAGGTGACCAAAAAAAAACAACAACAAGAAAAAGACTGTCTGTTATACTGGTTCATACCTGATCCAAACAGCTGCTCTCGTCCTCTTTGTTGTTTTATTCAAAGAAGTTTCCCCATGTAACCAGATGGAGAAAGGCTCTTTCTGCATAACTCATGCACAGTAGGGCAGAAAGTGGTGTAAATAATTTAAGGTGATTGGTCCAACATATTTATTGTTCTTTTCTAAAGCTTATGTATCCATCTCCAGATGCAAGCAGTTAACAACAGTGGACCAAGTTACAGATCAAATCTGCTCACTGTTGAGAAGATGTTTTCAAGATACACCTGTATTTGAATGCAGTAAAAGTCTATAGCAGGCCCTGATTCTATGCAGTTATGATTCAGTAAATATACAGGTCACTTTCACCTCACGGCCTGTTTAGCATGTAAATCCAACTCCTCTGTATGTTTAGTTATGTAATGATTGTCCCTGTAAAGCATGTTGCTGCTCACTGATCCAGAAGAGATTGATTTAACTTCTCTCACAAGCCTGGCTGCAATAAATAAAATTAGCCTACAACACACAGAGCTGAGTAACGCCTAAGAATGAGCTAACTTTATTGTACAATGTTTGATTTGACAGAAAAAGAACAACAGAACTAGAATATTTACAGTGTGCAGAATGAATGGGCCCAATTAGCTGCGGTTGTAAATTAATGAGGCTTGAATTGAAGTAAATAAATCGTCTCTATAAAACATTTACAGCAGTTTATTTCAGCACAAACGCTCTGAACTCTGTCTAAGCAAATAATCGTTTGAATAATCATGATTTCAATTCTGCTTTAAACAGTGGTAATTATTATTTTCATCTTAATCGAGCAGCCCTACTGTGAACCAGGACTTTAGCTCAGCCTGGTACATTCTTGTCTCCATGGAGATATTATAAGCCACGTTCCATTAGCCTGGGCCATCAGACTGCTTCACTTTGGAGCGGTTTGGGTCGCTTATGTTAATGATGGTGAGTGTTTTCACTGCAGGTCTAGGCTCCTGAGGGTCTGCTACGTAAAAAAGACTTGTAATAATTTGAAGTCTGTTGGGCTCTGATATGAGGGTCAGGCTGGTGGCAACAAGAAACTACTTTCAGTTTATCGACACCTTTTTATAAATTGATTTTACTTTTTTGCAAAGCCTCTGCAACTTTTTCATTGCATTGAGGTTGGATCATGTCGCTTTATTACACAAGATTACCATTTTTTTTACAGTGTTTTGTCTCGACAACAGGAAACAGCTGATGCTAACGGGCTAACTTTGCTTAAGTCTATCGAGGCATCAAATAAAGTTTTCATCGGTGAAAATGCAGCGGTTTGTCACAGGATCGTGTCGGCGTTTGGTGAGGAACATTATTTCATGTTCCTATCTGCTCTTTTCCGTCTGTTTTCGCCCGTGTTTTCTCTTGTCCATTAATCGACCCTAAAGGGGGGACCGCTGTAAGGTCTGCTTTAGTGTCCAGGGTAAAAGCAGAGACCAAAGCTGCTCGTTTTAGACCCAGCAAGCGGGGTGGAACGGGTCGCTTTGCGCAGTGGATACAGCATAGGACCATACCGTACTGCCCTGAGCCTATGGAAACAGGGCTTAAGTTTAGAGACAGACTGTGGGTAAATTCACAAAGCCAAAACATACCTGTGGAGAAAATCTGATTGCTGTTTCTCCACTAAAATCTCGCACAGTTGTGAGCCAACACCTACAACTGACTTAACACAGGGAAGCAATGGGTTTTAGGCATTTCTCTTTAAGGTGTTGAAGAGAATTACCTAAAAGTCATTGTTTCTTGTGTTAAGTCAGTTGTAGGTGTTGGCTCACAAACTGGTAAATATTTCCAGAGTAATAATTTGTAACCAGTTTCTTTGGGTGGTAATTGCAGGTGCAGGCTTTAGCTTTAGCAGTAAATGTGTCAGCGTCTCAGTCAAGCGCTCGTTTCCTGTGTGACGTCGTCGTTGTAGCTCGGCAAATATTTGAGATGTTTCTCGCTCAAGTGTGACTGTTGAAGTGAAAATATTTATGTGAGCAAAGCAGCTTTTACCCTACAGCTTCTGTTCTTGCAGTTGTGTGATATTGGTGGACGTTGGCTGCAGTATTAAAGGCTTCATTTATCAAGCAATTGTTCATGTGCAAAGTGGGTTGGGAGAGTAAAAACTTCACACAGCTCACAGTTTTGTCTCACACAGACACTTGAGGATGTGTCTGTTTTGTGCTACTGTCAATATTAAATTGAGTGCAGACGGCTTATAAATAAGATTTCTCTGTTTATACCTGAAATTTAGTAGCCTAATGTATCAGCCGGTTTCATTTCACTCTGTGAAAACTGACCGACATCTCAACATTGGAGCTTGTTTGTTCTAAGGTAACCAGGTTCTTTTTCGCATTTACCAATCACTGTTTGTTCATTTCCGCATGCATAAACTGCGAACCATACACATTAAATTAGTAGCAAAGTCAGCTGCTACAACTTGAACAGCGCGACGCCGTATTCCTCCAGTAAAGGTGATGACGCAAATCAGTTGAACACAATGTCAGAATTTGCACTTTATGGATAAAATGAGCTAAAACAACCAATTTCAGCAAAACCATGAGCAAAACGGACTGATTTGTGTCTTATGAAGCTTTATTAAACAACATTGGCAATGTTATATTGTGTTTTTTTCCTAAACTGATCCATTCATAAGCAGAAAATGCTTTTCAAACTCTATCACCGATGTGACCCAGACGCGCCTCCACAGAGAAGTGAAGCTAAATGTACAACTTTTATTTGGTGATGTCTGTCATTTTTCTGCTGTTCTCACTAGTGACATGTAAAAGAGGACGTTTAGTGATCATTAAATCTTGCAAACAAATGATGCACTAGTTTAGAAATCTGTATTTGAAGTTTGCTATAGCCGTTAGCAGTTTTTTACAAAAACTTAGCCTAAAATAAAACACTAAAAAGTAGGGGTGTGAATTGCCATGAATCTGGCGATTCGATTCGTATCACGATACACACGTCACGATTCGATTAATCCCGATACTGACACAAACGATTATAAATTGCAATTAATTGATAATTATTTCTGTTTTTATAGATCTATACTATTAAAGTACACTTAAAAAACTAAATTATTCGTGTGCCAAGGGTAACATTAGATTGTCTTCTTAAAGACAGTGCTGCCTCTACTGTCCTGGCTGAATATGCACATTTTGAACCACTATTGACATTGAATTCAGTTGAAATCAATGATATAAAAGCATCCTCATTAATATGCATGACGTCATCAAAAGAATCAATATCGGAATTTTAGTATCGATTCGAGTATCGCGGGATCGAGTATCGCGATACATCGCCGAATCGATATTTTTTGACACCCCTACTAAAAAGTTTATAAACTCAACAGTAACTTGTAGCAAGGCTCTAACCTTTGTTAAATGTGGTCTGTAGGTTTGTACCAGCTGACACTCTTTACAATTTAGTTCTGCGTTTCAAAATGAATTATCATGAACTCACAATTCAAAATGCCTCCTTGGCTGGTTTTATTTCTTTCCTCAGCTTTTAGCATTATATTTCATCAGGCAGCAGGGATAGGTGGTAGGTGAGGACAGGGTTTTTATGTGCACTCATTCATCAGCTGTAGGACAATACAGTATTACTCAAACATTCCTAATAAAAGTATAAACTAATGATTAGAAAAGGCAGTTTGCAGGGATAAAAACCAATACGTCTCCTTTAAGTAATACTAAACCATTGATAAACATCTATATTTCAAATGACATATTTTAGTCGCCCTGAGCGATATTTCCCATCAGCCACGTGTGTCTGTTCCTGTTTTAGCTTGTCCTCTCTGTGTTTGTGACTCACTGGAGCTGTTGACTGTTCATGGATGTATTTATATAGATGGACCATTATAAGCAGGGCTTCAGCTCCGAGGGGAAAGTGTCACATCCAATACAGAGGCAATGATCACACGTCAATATCCTTCTAAGAGCCGAGCGGACGGACGGGTTTGGGGCCAAAAGAGGGAGTTGACTCTGGAACTGTGGACTGGACGATTTTGTCATGATTCAGTCTTGATTCATAGGGCATTATTTCAGGTTAATTTCAAAAAGACGGCACAAATAAACCTTTTCTAGCTTCAACAAAATTACAGCAGAACCATGAAGGACTATGTGAGGATCAATCTGAAAACCAGAATTGAATTGAGACACTCGTATTGATCAATTCAATACTATTTCTCTTAAACCCTAATAGAGACATATTGTATTTTTTTCTGTTTTCAGTAATAAACTATGACAAATATAGAGCTATAAATTACGCTTGTTAATTGTAAAACACAAAATTGAGCTACATTTGCCTGGAAATATAAACATGTAAATGGATTTATTGGCTAAAAAGAAATTAATACAATGGTCATTTTTTAAATTTGGCAAATTTGGAAGAAAATTATGTATTTTAGCCAATTACAATTCCGATTAATGCCGTAATCGCTTACAAAAATTATGTACTCGAGTAATCGTGATTATTGACGATTACATAGAGAACAGCTCTATGTATAGTAAAAATACAGTTTTAGAAGATAATTGACCTTTATTTAACCAGGAAAGCCCCCCTGCGATTCAGAATCTCATTTGCAGGGGAGTCATTAATGGGCATGTTTTTAGTGGTAGGGAAATTCGAACACCCAGAGAAAACCTACGCAAACAAGGATTTAACATCCAAACTCTACATAGAAATTCGGCTGCTCCACTAAAATATATCTATCCATACAATGAGCACGGTGGCAGAGTGGATAGCTCTCTCGCCTCACAGCAAGAAAGTTGCGGGTTCGACTCCAGCATGGCCTGGACCTTTCATGTTGGAGTTTGCATGTCTGGGTGGTTTCCTCAAGGGCACCTCGGTTTCCCCACCAAGCAATAACATGCATGTATGTCACAGAACACTTGGTGATAGTTGGAGGTTGAGGTGTTTAGGTGAATCGCCTCTGCCCCAGGGCTGCTAACTATCACTGAGTGGAGAGGGGGTTACTGTGTGAAGCATTTTGGAAGACATCTGTCTGTGTAAACGGTCTATATACTATAAATAAATCATTCATTCACAATCCAAGCAATACTATCAATAATAAAACCAAATACAACTAAACATCTTTGAAATTGGAAAACGGGTCACAAACCTGAGGAAAAGTTTTCTTCAGGCTTGTGATCACAGTTGTTTAGTCGAGACAACTGTAATTGTGAATAATCTATGAAATTTTGTCTTGTAATAATAGTCAACCAAAATTTGACATAGTGACATCTCTTCCTTTTACATCCTTGTCTCCTTTTCTAAATGATCTTTTCCTGCTGCTTATTCTTACATTTTCCATGCTTCTGCTTCTCTCCTACCACTTTTCTCCACTTCTATTTTGCTTTCTCTCTGTCTCCTACTCTCCTTTCTCCTGACTCCACGGCCATATCTCTTCCCTCTTTCCTTCTCGGTTGTAAAATTGTGTGCGTTTTTGTGTTGTTTGCTCAGCCGATGACTCAGCGACACAGAAATGATCACAAAGATGAGATCATAAAAACAGACCGCTCCAGAGTTCACAAATCAGTCGACGCATCTAAAACATTTTATTATGAACTGAAAGATCCGGCTGAAGCATTGCACAAGCCACAAGTGAAAGTTTGTTATTTGTTATTTTAGAATCAGGTGGAAACAGGTGGAAACTTTCACTCTATTGTAATTGATGTAACCTTTTTTCTTAACTTGAGGTTAGGCTTGCACAATCATGATAAAAGTCGAATATATTGTGATTTCCTGTTTGGCTCGCGAGGAGGTGCTGAGATTTGTTAGGAACGCTTGTCTGATTACATTTTAAGTTGAAAAGATTGTCAAAGTACACCAAAACAGTTTCATTCTGGTAAAATATGTTCTTAAAAAACAATGTAATCACTCCGTTATAGTAAATACACTTTATCGATGCACCATAGACTTAGGTTTGGCCCTCGCGCACTGCAAATTCTTTTATTTTAGCCCTTTGGGGAAAAAAATAACATGAATTTTGGTCTGTGGAGGGAAGAAGTTTGGGCACCCTAATTTATAATATCAATACAAGATTACTCAAACATTCAGGAATCATTCTTAATAAAACTTTGAATTAACTAATGATGAGGCAAGAAGGCACTTATAACAAGGTTAAAAAAGGATTTTTAAAATGTTTGTAATCTTTATTGACCTTTATTTAACCAGGGAAATCCCACTGAGATTCAGAATCTCTTTTGGAGGGGAGCCCTGGGGGAAGGCTCAGGGAGGCATTAATGGACATGTTTTTAGTTGTATGAGGAAACCGGAGTACCCGGAGGAAACCTACGCAGACACGGGGAGAACATGCAAACTCCACATAGACCCAGGAACTTCTTACTATGAGGCAAGAGCGCTGACCGCTGCGCCACCGTGCCGCCCTAAATCTTAAATCTTTTATAGGTCTTAAAAATGTTTGCACAAATATTTAATGAAGCGATATTTGCTATTTTCAGTTTTTATTGTTGATGGACTTTCCAATGACTGATTGGCTGACAGGAATGACTAACAGTAAAGTTTAAAATAGCATTATTTACATTGAAAATAGCATTATTTAGTTATTTTGACACAAGAATGAATGTGCATTGCACAGTTGTTGCATACTTTTTTGATCATTTCGTACATTATTTTATTTGAGGCAGTCTGGAAAGAAGAAACTTTGTGAAATCACGTAGATCACTGTTTGACTCATGAGTAGGTCTTAATTTTGTATCCTAACAATTAACAAAAAGTCCTAACTTTGACCTCTCCGTTCATGTAAAAAACCCTGTAAAGATGCAATAAAATATACTGTATACAAATGCAACACTCAGGTATACAGTTCATAAGCAGACATTGTACTTTTCTGTAAACAGATGTGTCCGCCACAAAAACACTTAAGTGTGAACTGTCAGTTTGGTGTGAGGCAGAGTCAAAGGGAAAGTAAAGAAGTTATTTTAGACATATGACACATTTAGGTAGAGATGATTTGATGCAAAGCTATGTATAACTTTGATGTTATTGTCATAGTTCACATTCTTTGATTGTTTGGAGGAAAATAAGAGGGATTGTTTGCAAATTTGACAGAGATACACTGGAAATGGCAGAATATTCTAAACTATTTAGTAAGCATTGAGACTGTGCCCTCGAGTTGCCGAATTACAAAGGACAAGGACAAATCTAAAAATAAACCCAATCTTGTAAGTGAATAATTCTTTTTAGTTACATTTTTTTGAGGAATATGGCCAGAAGCAAAGGGCACTTTCCACAAATGTAAGCAGATACATTTCAGTGTGGAAGATGGAGCTTGCATTGCCGCTAATTTGCACATTTACCCTGAATGTATCACAATAACTATAATCTTACAGAGAGATGATGTTAAATGCATGGAACAAAGACTAATTTAGGCATAGCATCAGTAAATTCACTATTAAATATGAAACTGCATTGATAACTAGTTTTCCTTCCATCGTCTGCCTTTACTATTAAACAGCCTTGCATCATTCTAACATATGTGATCCAGTTGGTCTCTGTGTTGTGCACTGGTCTGTCCCTCTGTTCTAGCTCATTACCCAGAAGCCACCTGGGGCCCCTCTGTGCTAGTTTCCTGCGCTCTATCGTAGGACGTCCTGGGAACCGTTTACCCGCTGTAGCAGGATGATTGTAAGCTCATACTATATAGGGCATTATTTTTACTAATTTTGTTCCTGTGTTTGTTCCAGATAAAGGAAGCTGCTTGAGAACATGTTGATAAAGTATATTTACAGATAAAGTATGATTTTTATCCAAAACACAAATTCTCCATGCTTCCTTTGTGTTTTTGAAGTGATATTATTGCTTTGTTTAATGCACTAAAACACTTCCAGGCTCAGTAAAATATAGTTCTGTTTTTCTCTACAAAAATGGTGATTATAATTTTGCCATAATCAAACAGACTCTTAAGCAGAAGCCAGTTTCAGCGTACACATTCAGTTTTATGTTTGCATAAATTCCCACTGCTTGGTGTCTCCAGGGAGCTCGCTCTGACCTCACATCAGAATTCCTCGACTTCTCTCTGACAGAAAAATCCTGCCTGTCGAGATGTTGCTTCAGTATCTCACTCTGTAGAGGAGAGTGAGATAAGCAACCAAATTATAAACAGCAGAGTGTATCTGAAAAAAAAAAAAAGCTCAAAATCCTTAGTTTCTGTTTAGCAACTTTTTTCAGTTCATGTTATTTTTCTAGTTCCAGATCTCCAGCGTACGAACTATGAACTGGGCCACACTTTGGGGACTTTTTCCTGCTCAGGGGAAGGTATTTTCCAGTCAGGATAGGAACCACTGGATAATACAAGCACCACTTTGTTGAGAAACATGTCAAATACATTCTCAAACTTTTCTTCATTTCTTCATTTCGACCTCTTGTTCCTGTTGGGAGTAGCAGGTGACTGGAGCCTATCCCAGTGACTTTGGGCCTTGGGCGGGGGAACACCCTGGGCAGTCGCTGCTGGTTAAAGTCTTCCTCTGGTAAAGAAAATGGCCGCTGCTTGGTGTGCATGGCTCTGTGGCGCATTGTTACAAGTAGTGTCAGCTAGCTCGGATTCAGCTGAGCTCCGTCCAGGAATATTCGCAGTTCTTTCTCTCACGGACATGGGCCAGTTGTGCTGGCTCACGTAACATGTGACCCACGCTGTCACTGACCAATCAGAGCAGGAGTTTGCTAGAGCGAGCAGAGTTATAGATGAAGCTAAATATAAAAAAGCTATTTTTAACTAAATTTACACTTTTGAACTGGGAAATACTCATTTTACTGGTTTACTCCAAATGCGATGGACATCAGGCGAGAGATTTTGGGCTAGTTCTGAAGCAATCCTCTTTAAGAAAAGTTCTCTTTTGTCATCTGTTGTAGACGACTGTAATAGCTATTCATAACCCCTAATATGCACCAATACAACTCGAGACAGTATTAAGCTAGCAATGTCCTATCTAGATTTTTTAATACACTAGATCCATGCCATTCACTCTCTCATTTTTAGGGAAATTTACAGCGGTGCCAACCCAAAATCTCCTTATTAAGCCAGAGAGCTCTAATCACTCTACTACTACTGTGCATCCCTAAATTAAATAAAGAAAAATTGCTTGAGTGCAGTAGCTCTGAACTTTAGTTTTCACACGAACTACTTATTTCAATGTTCCACAGATGGTAAGTTAGACCTCCTTTACTCTACCACCTCCGAGTCCGTCTGACTTTTGTTTACCCTTTTGTCTTTGCTCAGCTGGTGTTTTCCTCATAAAAACAGTTTACAAACCTTTATTTACACCTGGTATTGATTTGTCCTTTGAATTTGTGTGGCTCTGTCGTAAAACTTCCCTTCACATAAACTACCATGACCTCCTGCCTTTTCAAATGTATTTTCCAGTAAATTATATTTTGAATTGGGACTGGTCAGTTTTAGTATAGGCTATTATTTTGTAGTAATTGAGTTTTGAGATGCCCTGTGTCTTTTATTTGTGCGAGCTTTAATTCTTTTATACATTTACAGAAGTGTTTAGGGTGTTACAGTATATGTTCATCATTACGTTCCACAAATGTAACTAATCATATCATATATTGAGATAAACGATCCATATTTGAATCATTATTATACATCCTATTATTGGGAAGACCTGAGTACTATAATACAACTCATCATATCATTGGCTGTAATAAAATTGCTGCTGTTTTGTCCCTTGTCATTATGCGTTTGACTCAAAAGTGTCACTTTTTGTTGCAAAACTGCTCTGCTCTTTAGCATATAAATGCCCTTTACCTAAAATGCTGCAGGTCTGCTCTCTGTGACCTCATCCTGAAACTATGCTCTTTCTCTCTTTTTCTGCCCCCCCCCCTCTCTCTCTCTCTCTCTCTCTCTCTCTCTTTTCTCTCCTCCCCTCTCTCCTCTCTCTTTCTCTTATTCTTTCTCTTTCCTTTATCTCAGTCTCTCTTTGTCCTTTCTCTCTGCTGCTCTTAATTCTCTTTCTCTCTCTCACTCTTTTTCATCTCTCTCTTCTCTTTCTCTTTTTCCCCCTCTTCTCTCTCTCTTTTCCTCTCTCTCCTCCTCTGCTCTTAAATTCTTTCTTTCTCTCTCATTCTCTCTCCCTTTTCTTTGCCCCCCTCTTTCTCTCTCAATTGTTCTCTCCCTCCCCCTCGCTCTGTCTCTCTCTTCTCTCTTCCTTTACCCCCTCTCTGTCTTTCTCCTCTCCCTCTGTCTCCTTCTGTCATCTGTCATCTCTATTTGTTTTTCTTTTTTTGTCTCTCCAGCCTCTTTTTTCTCTCTATCTCATTCCTTCCATCTCTCTGCCTCTTTCTCCCTTTTCGTCTCTCAGTCTCCCTGCTTTGTCTCTCTCTCTCTTTTCGCTTCTTGACCCTCCCTTTGTCTCTCTGTCTCTCACTTTCTTTGTTGCTCCCCATGTGTCTCTTTTTCTCTCTCTCTTTCCCACTATATCTCTGTGTCTGTCTCCCCTCTGCTTCCCCTTCCCTTCCGTCTCTCCCTTCCTCTTCCCTTGCCCTTCCTCTATCCCCCTCTCTCTCTTCTCTTTGGGTCAGACCACACTGCAGAGGTGGACTCATTCATCTTTAGCTGTAGTCGTTGTGCTCCAGACGGAGCAGGTTCGATAACACAGGGCAGAGGTTAAAATGCCTCACACCCTTCTGTCTGGCCTGGTGCTCAGACGTTGGCATCCAGCTTTTAGCGATCTGAACACTAATCCATTAACTGGAAGAAATAATCAACAGAGTAATTGATTACCATAGTTAATTGTAACTCTATTAGAAATCTAGTTCTTAACTTTGTGCTTACAAACCCTTCACACATCATCACTAGTATTTACATGGACCTGTGCACAACCACAGCTTTGGCAACATATTTTTACAAAGTGTCTAGTAATTAGAAATGTTTAAAATGAACAATGAACAAATAATAAATTGTTTAGATTTTTTTTGAAAGTACAAGAACTGAAGGGCTGGGCAGTATGTGATAACAATCAAGCTGTGAGCTCATTCCTGTGACGATCTGCTTTTTTTGATGAAATTGTCTTATTGAGATTTCCCATTCCTCTATTTCCTGCAGCTGTTCAAATACAAACTACATTCCCCCTTCTTCTTTTATTGGTCCAGTCTTTGTCCTGCTTTGAGTGAGTTGGATTTGGAGTTGGATCCAGTCACAGTGAACTATTGGAAAAAGCAGATCATTTTATTTAACTCCCAAGAAAACCATAATATACATTTTTTTTTGCATATTTGTCAACCCTTTTTTAGATTCTCATGGATCTAAAAAAATAGATCCATGACGATACCCATCCCTATGCCAGTCTAGAGTTTAGATTGGGCCCGCGCACCAAGTGTCCGAACCTGACTCATTCTCTGTGTGTTTAAGTCAGAGTCTAAAGTGAGCCCACACTGCCCAATCACTGACTTGTGACATTTTAATGACGGAAAAAACTCATTGTGATGTGTCTCATGGAGCTAAGGAGCAAGTATTCAGCCTAAAAGACTATAGCTACTATATTCTACTCCAACAGCTGATCATTTATCACATGCACATTGTTTTCTGCGGGGCCTAAGCGACAAACCTGTATTAATAGTGTCATTATTAATCGCATCATTTTGTCTGAGTCTGTCCAAGTCAAAATGTGTTTACATGTATACAGCGTTCTCTCCAGAACCAGAAGCGCTTCCTCCCTATTGCACATCTTTCTCTCTTTTTCTATCTTTTCCTACTGCGCACATAACGTTTCACCTCTTCATCTTTTCTTTCCTGCATGTGCACACATACACCTCCTTTCTCTTTCTCCTCTTTTCCTTTGATTGCGCATATGAAAGACGTACCTTCCTTCTTCTTTCTTCCTCCTCTTTTACTTACTCCACGCATGTCACACATGCACAAGCCTTCTTCTTTCTTTATCCACACTTTGCGGAACAAACACGCACAGTCTCTTCTCACACTCTATAGTTGGCCACTTCAAACACATTTTGTCACTGCTGTGTTTTTGCGCTGTGTTCTGGCACGCCTGTCAATCATCTGCGGTGCGAACGTGTTCAGTGTGGCTCTGGGTCTTGACCCGAACCCGGCCTGGCCTGGCCCGACAACTGTGCAAGAAATGTGGGTCTGGACTGGGTTCGTGCTCAGGTTCAGAACAAACTCTACCAGTCAGTAAAACACATATAGCTTCACACACAACTCTATTTTTCCAATGAATACTTCTCACAGCAGTCTGATTTTGTCACACACTGCTACATATGAAATAAAACCAGACCTAGCATTTACTCAGTTACAAAAATAATGTTGGGTTCTTTCACTCTCGCAGCTTCTAAATATAGAAAGATTAATAACTGGTTTATTTATTGCCTTAGCTGTCACTTCAGACGTTTGGTTTATTCTAAGTTAACTCAGTTTGTCAGTCAGACCCATAGAGATAATGTAAATGCAATGTAAAGTGGATTAGCTTTGTTTTTTGGCCGACCTGACGTAACCCAAAGCTCTGTGGGGAAAACGTATGCATTCATTATGTTTACACAGTTTTGGAGTTCCCACAGGCCGCTGCACATTCCTGGATGATGTTGGATATAGTTCAGTCACTTTACTGCTTTGTATGGCCAACATTTTATTAAGGCTCAGTCGTTTAGTCAATTACTATGTTCAGTAGACGGTGACACACTTGTGTATTGGCGACTAAGTATTTAAATGGAATAATAAGGATTTAGGAGCACATGGCAAGTTGTTTCCTGGCTTTTTTGACAAATGATAATGTAGTTTACTTGCGTTTTTAGCACAGTTTAGTGTTGAGGTCGGGCAAAGAAATTCCTGGTTGACTAAAGACGTGTCCCATCGACTGATTATCCTGGTTGTGGCTTTAATTGGACACAGTAAGGCTGATGTTCTGTCTGATGTGACCCAGAACAGCTCATAATGTTTGAAAATTCTATTCACATAATGCTGTTAAGTTCTTGCACAATGAAATACAGTCACATAACACTGTGACACATTTTCTAATGAGCTAAATTAGTTACTATCGCTTATCAGATACTTAGAGCAGTGCTTAGCAGCCTTTTTTCCTCCAACCTTTTCTTGAATGTTCAAGTCCTGATTTGAAGCCACTTCTGCAGAGGAGGAATGTAGCACTAATGACTTTACAATGTGTTTCCTCATCAGCTTCTCTCTCTTTTGCACTTTCAGAACGAGGAGAAGAGGAGCCTGAGCTTGGGCGGCCATGTTGGATTTGACAGCCTTCCTGATCAGCTGGTCAGCAAATCGGTCACACAGGGATTCTGCTTCAACATCCTCTGTGTCGGTGAGTGGAAATTAAAACGGCAGGATTAATCACTGTTAAAAGGAAAAAGGCAAACATTCAGGTGCATTGTAGCTTTTTAAATCATTTAGAAACGTATTTTTTAAACCCAACTGTTTATTTTTATCAAAGAAGTTCACCTAGCCAACTAGACGGACATGTATCCTTTGCAGGCGACATTTAGTGACTTACCGAAATCCCTCTATACAAACAACACACAATTCAATCAAAAGCATTTCAGTAGAAGCACATGTAAACCTGGCTTTATTATTCAGTTCAGACACTAGGGTCTAAAGCAAGACACAAAGTGCTTATTTTTACTATATACTTTTTAGTGGAAAGCCTACAACTTTACTGACACTAAAAAAGTCAGCTAAGCCCACCTTTAAGATGCACTTAGGGCTGTAATTAAGCTAAGTTATTAAATTCATAAATATACTGCAAACAAATTATAAACATGTTGCAAGGATGTTGCATTCCAGTTGTCCTCAGAAATTGGAACTTGTACCTTGGAGTACTGTTTTGTCTGAGTTTCTTGCGTTCCAGAGCTAGTTTGGAATAGTACAGTTACAACATCCCGGGGTATAGAACTTTGAAATTGCTCAAATCTATTAACCCCGACATTACTGTTACATTTACAGTTTGTAAAGCATTACAACAGAGTGAATTTGCGCTTACGCTAGCTCTGTGTAGCCATTAGCAACTTAGCATAACAGCATATTTATAATTTCATAACCACAAAGGCTACGCAGAAAAACTTAAGGGAAAATTACACATGTACAATCACTAATTAATGCTGCAGGGAGTTTATCTTTCCAAGTAAGACTTTTAGAGTAGGAAGGTTATGCTAGTGGAAAGGTACAAAAACTTGGAAAATTTGAGGTTTAAGTACAACAAATCATAAATCCTCTAAAAACACATCAATCAACCAGGTAGCCTTTTATTAAAGCAATAATATTATGTAACCTAACCTCATTCCAGTCAAAAAAACATTTTATCGTAATGCTACAGTAAAATCACAAGACAAAACATTGACAGTAACATTTATAATTTCTATTTAAAAATATATGATCTTGGGTTTTGATTTTAGTAAGTGTAGTCAAGGAAAAAGAAATGAAAAAGAAGAGATGTCTGCATTTGCATATGAATAATCAGGGTATCTGCACGGTCTTAAAAAGTCTTAAATTGCTGCTGTAGGTCTTACAAATGTTTGTCTTTATATTTGTTAATGAAGCTATTTCTGTCACATTTCTTGATCTATTTCAGAGTACAGCAGCTTTGTGAGAAATTCTCAGTAATATAAATTTGGTTGTTTTTGTTTTTTTTGTAGATCGAACAGATAGAATCCTCGGTGCTTACTAAACAGCGTTCTTTTGGTTAATTCATTTGGATTTTCATAATTGTAGCAAAATATATAATTATCTTTACAAATCTTCTAGAAAAGTAGCAGCTCTGTGAAATACTATATACTATAGGTCATGACCAGTGTTGCAGATTTTCTAGAGAGCAACAGGCTTACCTAGTCTTAAAAAAACCAAACAAAACAAGCGACTTCAGATAAAAAATAATTTAAATAATCAAATAAATAAACATTAGGTGTCACAGCAGAATGAAGGTAAATGATTTAGACGTATTTTATATAGTATTTGATCATTAATAAAGGATTTAAAGTGAAAGTAAGCTAAAAGTCTATATTTCTGTCTACTCTGAGTACATTTTCTTAAATCAAATTTGGAAAAACTGTTAAAAATCCTCTTGTTTATGATGTCAAAAAGCCTCTCAGGAGCAAGCCCAAAAAACTGCAGCCCGTGCCTGTCAAAATTCACAACCGACTTTCTAAAAATACAAGCCCATAGTCGCTATAAAGAAGCGGACTTGGCAACTTTGGTCATGACCTGCGAATAGGTCTTAATTTGTATGTTTTGTGGTTTAGAAAGGTCTTAAAAAAGTCTTACATTTTACCTCATCATCCCTGCAGAAATCCTGATAATATGTCTTATAGTTAAAAGTTAATTTCTGTTAGATAGCTGAATTACTGAATTTTAGTGCAAAGAAACACTCACCACACTGACTAAATGTGCATTATCAGCAACAATTTTACCATTAAATATGTGATAAAATAAACAACTACACCTAAGTAAAGCCATTTCACAGAAGACTCTTTGTTAAGGCAGTAACGTTTACCTGAGTGATTAAAAGTATGATTTGTTTTCTTGTAACAATGCGGTGAATCCATCAGAAGCTGCTTTCACATAAATACTTGTGTGTGAGGCTGGAGAATTGCTCCCATGTGAGTACAGTTACACGCCAGCGGAGGAATCCAAACTATTTCCTATGTTTAATTGTAGATCGGATTTTAAGTGTCTGTAAATGTGTTAACTTCATATGGTGGGAGCTGGATTGCGGCAGAATCAACTAAATAGCCTCCACACATGCAACTTTCTGGAAAATAACTTTATATAGCTTTGTACTAGGCTGTAGCAATTTATCGACTAATCATGTTTTAAGAATAACTTGTTTTATTTGTGGTATTTCTTCTTGTTTCCAGGGGAGACGGGAATAGGAAGTCCACGTTAATGAACACATTGTTTAACACCATGTTTGAAAACGAAGAGGCGAGTCACTATCAGAACGGAGTTTACCTTCGACCTCGGACCTACGACCTGCAGGAGAGCAACGTGCACCTCAAACTCACCATCGTCGACACCGTGGGGTTCGGAGACCAGATCAACAAAGAGGACAGGTCAGTCTCAACAGGGCGCCTCAACATGGAGTTTGTATCAGAGTCAAACACAATTTAAAGTGCGTGTGACAAGTTTTTGCGAATTTAAGGTAATTTGTTAGATTAATATCAGTTGTAAAAGAAATCTCATGAATCAAGAACAAAAGTTTTAACTGAGGACATCACTACAGAGAGCAGGGCATTCTTTTTTGTATGAGTCTGTAAGCATGCATTTAACAAATTGACTGTGTTCTGGTCAGTCGTTTTATTTCTCAAGTAAACTATTATATTAGACTAGTTTTGGCCCTATTTATTACATGGTTGGAGCAGTACTTTGTTATTGCTGCTATTTTCACTGGACATGTATAATTCAACGTTACAAGAGTGAACGCAGAGCAGTGAGACAGTGACAGGCCTTTGAACTGTGCACAACACGACTGAATAAAAGCCTCTATAAACACTGTTTTAATGCACCGTTCTGTGCATATTCAATAAAACTATTCATATATAAGGAGTCCATGTTTTAAGTCGCTGCTAACGTCAGCTGCTTACCTTTGCTTTGAACAGGTAAAACAGCAATAGTTTCTCGTCAAAAGCTGAATTATCTACTCTGTTTTCTTAACAAACATAAAATCCAAGTGAATAAATCCTTGATACTAGCTCACAAACACTGCAGTGTGGCAGTTTTGCTCAGTCCTTGAGATAAACATTGTTTTTGTAGTTTTAACTTTCTGTTTTTTCCACTCTGACAGACGCCAGAGCTTCTCAGGGGCAGTTAGTGCCATCTGCTGGAGCAATCCTATATTTGTGTCACTTAACTGGTCAAAGAGCTTACACTCGGTTACACATTAGTCACGGTTAACTGGTTTATCGGCTAACCATGAACATGATGTATGAACAAGAAGAACATTTTTAATCCTAAAAAATGGCTAAACTGCTTGAAGTCTGTAACATGTTTAGTAACGTCTTAATATAATAATCTTAAGTTCATTTTAGTTAAATTAGTAGTCCAACCTGTCATAGAAACTTTAAGTCCCTATGATGATCTGATTATCTCTAAAATAGTATCAAATATTTGTGTAATTCAAAGTATTCAGAAGCCTAGCTGTCTAAAGTAGCAATACAGAAGTGACAAAAAAACAAACAAAACATTTTATCTCTGGGAAAACGGGCTGAGGTTCAGTCCAGATTACTTGGGGGTCTGGTTTTGGACTACAGGTTTAAGGCAATAGTCATAATTGTAACCGTAACTGAAATTGATTTACTTCACACTGTAAAACTGCTCTGACTAGAAGAATCTGACAAACTTGGCAGGTGCCTCACATCCTGAACATATTTTCCAATATTTCTGCAACAGAATTCATCTCACTGTATTTCCAAAACAACACTGCATTTTTGAGCAGAAGTACGTATCCATAGACAGACGATAAAAACAGACCACAACGCATTTCTTTAGATTTTCTCTTTTGCACATATAATCCGCCGTTTCTGAACACAGCTCTGGTACAGTGTGTTCTGTCCGGAGCAGCGGCCTCTCTCATGCCCTTTAGTTGTGGGTCTCTATGGGCCTCAGTGCAAAGTCAGTCCATGAAGCTTTAGGCCAGACTCAGAACAAACCGGAAAGGTCAGAGTTTGAGGATTCTCAGCAGAGATTTAAGATGGGAGTGAACCAGGACACGAGTGAGCTGAACAACACTGATAAACGGACAGGGAGAAGTTATTTGTTATTTATTAATTATATTGGGTGCACGGTAGCCAAGTGGTTAGAGCTCTGGCTTTCCAATAAGGAGGTCGTGGGTTCGACTCCCGGTCGGACCATATCAACATCTCACGATCTTCTGGTGGAGTTTGCATGTTCTCCCGTGTCACCGTGGTTTCTCTGGGTACTCCGGTTTCCTCCACCTCCAAAACATGCATGTTAGGTTAATTGGGCATCACTGTAATTACCCTTAGTGAATGAATGAGAGAGTGAATGGTTGTCTGTCTAACCCTGGCAAGTTGCAAGTTGGCCACTGTCCAGGTGTTCCCCGCCTAGCCAAAGTCACTGGATAGGCTCCAGTCACCCGCGACCCCTAACGGATTAAGCGGTAGAAAATGAATGAATGAATGAATGAATGAATGAGACTTGAACTAGGGATGGACATTTATTTATATCAATATCGGTAAAACAAGAACCTGCACTTTTGTACTTTCTGATACAGATCACATAGATTCAGCCTCTTTCATGTGGTATATAGATTATATTTAAACTTCCATACATGAAGAAATACATTAGTTTTACTTACTCTGATCACATCCTCAGAGTCCTAATTCAGTAGGGTTGTCTTTTCTTCATCTTAAAGATCAAATATCTGCTCTAAACTTAATCAACAATGTTTTTAGTCCAAAATGTTTCCTGTAACCTGTCCAGGAACAGCTGATCACGTAAACACAGCCGACTGCGGTATTTCCCGGTCATGTTACTTCCTCTGGGTCCGTGTGCTGACACTATTCTACCCTCTGCTGGTGAATCTGTGAAACTACATCATGTATTTGACTGTAGACAAAGTCAGCACGTGCATCAGAGCCCAACATTGAGTTAATAACTGGGGCCCAAAGGTGCTATAGCTATTTTTTTCTTGCGTACAAATGTAAGCAAACCAAAATATTGAACTTTTTAATTCAGTCCACATGTTTTTCTCACTTACCTATTACATTCTGAGCCTCCAAATTATTCACCACGATGAGTTTTAGCGTTTTCCACAGTTGTTAGGAGCGAGACATGTTACTAACCCCGGTTAGCCACAATACTAACAACAACAGACGAACTTTGAGGATTTTAGTGAACAAAACGGACATTATTAGAACAGACAGGACACTGGAAACTAAATTTTACATGCATAGCTACTTTTTCAAAAGGGACACAACTGTTAAGGTTAATTTAAAGGAATTTAATAATACCTCTTTTTAAAGTGGTTGATTTTGAATAATTGCATAGGATTTATTAGACCAATGATAATTAACAACTTACCAAGAAAGCCATTTTTTTTAACCTAACATCACAAGTTATGGATACCTGTACTGTAAGACAAATTCTAGGCCGGAGTGACGAGACAAATTCTAGACTGTATTAGGTGATGGTTCCAGTGATTTGGCCTAGCGGGAACACCGGACAGTGGCCATCTCGCAGGATATACATTTATCATCTCTTAATAATTTTCTTTGGTCTTTGCCCACAGTTACAAGCCCATAGTGGACTACATCGACACTCAGTTTGAAAACTACCTTCAGGAAGAGCTGAAAATCAAGCGGTCGCTGTTTAACTACCACGACACCAGAATCCACATCTGCCTTTACTTCATCGCACCAACCGGACACTCGCTCAAGTCCCTGGACCTGGTCACTATGAAGAAACTGGACAGCAAGGTAAACACAAGGAGATTCAAGTGGACCTATTACGTAAAATCCACTTTTCTGAATTTTAACCATGTTGTAACAGTGTCTCTCATCATTAGTCACAGTTGTATTTGGATTGATTCATGTATGTTTGGTAATCTTGTACTGTCCTGCATGTCCTGATGCTCCAGTGTAAGGCGTCTTTTTCCGAGCGCCATGTCCTCTGGGTCTTTATTTGCTCTATGCGTCACCACTTTTGAAAAAATTTGAGGTTGCGCCTGGCATCCACAGCCAGGCAAGGTATATGGGGCAATATCCCAGCATTAAACCAGGAGCAAGCAAGATCTAAAGCAGAATCAAGCCAGGACTAAAATAGGACATTTTCATTCTGCAAACACAGTTTAGGTTTTAAATCTGACAACTTTCTCTCAGAAATCCTACAACACATGCTTAATATCAACATGTATTCATTGTTGGTTGCAATTGTGGCTTTAAAATCTAGAGAGGACCACTCAAGCTCAGCCAATCAGAGTGCTGCATTCAGCCACTGATTATAACTAAAATTCTTTATTATTTAGTTCATACAGTACTCAGTGGTCTAATTTTTTCAGAAATGGCTGCATTTTTCATATACATTTTAGGGAAAACACAAAGTTTACTAATTCAAACTAAAACCATTAGTTACCTCAACTTTAAGTCTAAGTTGTAATCCAGATATAAAAAATATGTTTTTTGTAATATTTGAAACATAGGTAGAAATCTTAGGAGGACTTACCACCCATCCTACAATAAAGATGCAGGGCTTATCAGTTCTGGAGTTAACAGGAAGTCAATGCACCTGTTTCTATTTTAAGCCATTTTACATTATTTTTGTTTGTGTTTCTTCGAATACGTGGAAAAAACACAATAAGTCTTCTTTAAACTCACATCTGAGACTAGACTGGCCTGCAGGCAAATATCTTCTCTATTGTTTGTTGGGTTTCTATGACTCTGAAATCCAAACTCTGCAGTGAAAATGGTGCATCCTAAACTAAAGCCAGACACTATATACTTTCTCTTTGGCTGGGCGTGTCGATAGGATTAATTTAATATATCTATCCTGAAAACTTGCTGTGGAGAATGTAGCAGTAACATTAATGACGGCTTTAAGTTTGAGATTTGTGTTTTGGTCTAATGTTTTATAGAATATGGAAATGTTGGTTATTGTTGGGTAAATGCTGCTAATTTTGTGGTTTCCGTTTCTTGGTATATTTTTATCTTTTTATGTCTTCGTATTCATTCACAGGACAAAAACGATGATTTAGTTGTGTAGTAGCTGAAGTAGCTGAGTCCAGAGTGCTGGCGCTGCAGAAAATGATGCTACAACCTGTATCAGATTTCCATTGTCTATTGTATTTGTGAAAGAATTGTGGCAGGTGCAAGCTTGGCTGTTCTCTGCAAGGATTTAACACACTTTCCACATAATTTGCATCTAGTTCAGGGGTCTGCAACCTTTAACGCAAAAGAGCCGCCATAATCTGTCACCGTCTGCATTCTGGTGTATTTTAGATGTTATACTGATAGTGACAACCTCCAAAATAATGGTGTATGTTCTTAAAAAGTCTGAACTGCCGAGATGAGATTGGCCAAGGTGGGGAATTATCACATTTTTTAATTTCTTGAAGTATTGCATGTTACTGTGTGAGGCCCCAGGCTGAGTTTTTTGTTCCTTGTCCCTGCTTTAGTGTCATATGGACCTCACAAAGCCGTTTACTAAATTTACATTTTATCATGCAATTATCACAATGATAATAAGACAGAAAAGCACTCTTGTTTAGTGTGTCACATTTACACACATTAATATCTTATATTACAATGTTCTTTCTTTTTCTCTTAGCAGTGTATTTCCTAATTGTTAATGTGAGGCGAAAGAGCCATATTTGAGTCTTAAAAGAGCCGCAGGTTGCAGACCCCTGATCTAGCTAGACCATGTTTATTGTGTGTAGTCCTAATGCTACAAAGTAACTATTCCTGTAAGTTATTCTGATCAGTTATTTGTATACAAGAACTCAAAGAACACTGCAAAAGCTGCCTGCCATGTTTTGTCATTTTCATGCAGTCATGAAAGAGTTAATTGCACTTTCTTAGTCAGAGGAAGTAAACATCAGCTTTTGCTATTACATTTATCAAGAAATTTTGTATCAGGCTTTTTGCACACTAAAGTAATAAAAACTATTCCCAACATTATCACTGAAATTATCAATAAAACAAAATTACTGGCATTTAACGGTAATTCCTAGTAAGAGTTAGGCATACTATTTACAAAACAGGAGCTACTGCTTTTAAATCATTTTTCTTAAGGATAAGGAAAGTTCATCTAAATGTGAGAACAAATAAAACATGTTTCCAACAAAGTTAGCATTGTAATAGTGCTTGTGCCACCAAATGGTTCCAAGTCTGACTGAAAGTACCTGTACCAGAGCAGGAGCCAAAAAAGTCCTCATAGTTTTTCCATAGTTTTTCTCTGTGTGACCGTGCCTAAAATGGGGAGTGGAACTGAAAAAAGTACTAGAAACTGAAATAAGGTTCTACAGTGGGAAAAGGTCTATTTTGTCCCTTTTTGTTTCACAAAAATTGACCAAGAAATGGCTAAATTATGAACTTTTAAACACCGGACTTAGAAAAAAACTACAATAAACCAGTAGTACTGTTATTGATTGAAAAGCTATGTTGGATTTAGCAAATTCACAGAAAAAGTAGTTTGTTCTTCTGTTCAAAATCGAAAACATCATAATTGTGATCCATGTATTGAGAGACTTTGAAATAAACTTTTAGACCACTCAAAGCTAAATAACATTGTTAGATTCTTCTTCATGTGAAAGAACATTCCTGTCTTTGCTGTAACAATTTCTCGTGTCTGTAGAAAACTTATAGCACAGCATTATTGACAAATCCATACGACACTGTTACGTTGGATCGCGAGGCAGTAAATTAAAAGCCAGGTCAATAGTTTTCCTTCACAGCTGTTTGCTCACGGACAGCCATCGATTAGTGGCTTAGCTGTAGTGCTGCTGTAGATAATTCGTCCCCGTCACTGCTCTGTGGATGTGTGGACTTATCAATAAACAACACAGACGCTCCTATAGAAGTTATGGACAGACAAGTCTTTTATTGGAAAACTGCTCCCCAACATTCTGACTGAGGCAAATGTGCAGTGCATCCGGAAAGTATTCACAGCGCTTTACTTTTGTCATGTTACAGCTCCATTCCAAAGTGTATTAATTAATCTCTTACCTCAAAAGTCTACACACAATACCCACCCATGATAAATTCCGTTGATTGGACATGATTTGGAAAGGAACACACCTGTCTATATAAGGAATGTCAAGATTATTAGGTTAATCGACAATCGTCATTATTCTAAACACAATATAATCGCAAGAACAAAAAAACAAAAATCGTGACATTTTTAAAAAATTTAAAAATTATGCTGCAGATCTTTTCGCTATAGTAAAAGAAAATTTGTGATTTTGTGAGCCCTTATTATGGCGATCAGCGGATATTGATTTGGCCAAAAAATACACTTAAAATTAAATAAATATCAACCTCTAAATGTGTCAATGTTAGAAGTAAAAACTAGCTTTTTAAAATATAGAAAAAACAAAAATTTAAGTAGCAAATTTGATATTTTTTTCCCAAATAAAAAAATATTTATTAAGCAAATGTAGCAGAATGTTTTGTCACATTAAGATTGTTTCATTCAGAAGGTTTATTTTAATAAAAAGTAGCACGGTTGACAAGGAGAATGAAAAAGATTTGATTGTGGTTTGGTTGTGGCAATAGTAATCGTAAATAATCGTGAATGCATCATAATAATCGCAATAATAAAATTTGTTATCGTGACATCATAAGGTCCCACAGTTGAGCTGCAGGTCAGAGCACAAACACCAAGCATGAGGTCAAAGGAATTGTCTGTAGACCTTTGAGACAGGATTGTCTTGAGGCACAAATCTGGGAAAGGATACAGACAAATATCTGCTGCTTTGAAGGTCCCAATGAGCACAGTGGCCTAAATGAAGACATTTGGAAACATCTGTCTGCCTAAACTGAGCGGTCGGGGGAGAAAGGTCTTAGTCAGGTGACCAAGAACCTGAAGGTCACTCAGTCAGAGCTCCACTTTTCCTCTGTGGAGACAGGAGAGTCTTCCAGAAGAACAACCATCTCTGCTGCAATCCACCAATCAAGCCTGTATGGTAGAGTGGCCAGAGGAAAGACCTCAGACCAGAACATTGAGAACATTCAGGTGCAAATTCCAGACAGGCTGCAATGTTCCTTTTATGAAAGAGTGGCTTTTATTATCATCAATGTGCTTTGTCCTGATGAGAAAAATCTAAAAGAATCTATATTAAATTAAGTTTGCTTATGTTGACATTATTAGACGTAGGCAGGACATTTCTGACTAATTTTTACCTGAATAGTTACATTAACAAGATATCTGTGCTAGAGAAAACCTATATTAACTTATTTTATTGTGAACATGAAATATATTGAGCAGAACTGTTTGTGATTCCAAAGTCTGTGTCAGTGAGAAATGTGAGAGAAACAGAAGCGCTGTTGTTGTTTTTCTGCTTTTCTAACCACTGTTTACATGATTTCTCTTTTTCCATGTCACATACAAACTGAATACTTGGCAGTAGTTGTGGTTGTTTATATGTATTAAAAGTCTTTAGGCCATTTGTTCCTATTTTAGTAGTGTTTTAGCTCTTACAGGAGAATTATGTCATTTCTCTTCATTGACTCTCATTCATTTCACCACTTGTTGCTGCCAATTAGAATGCTGCGATAAACTCTATTGGACTTCTTTATGAACCAGTGAAAAAAAACTCATCTCAGCGACACATGGAGCGTGAAAAATAGCAGAGATAGTGCAGGAAAGGAGAAGACAGATCAGAAGTCATGTTGAATATTAGGCTTGTGAGTCATTTTAATTTAGCTCGAAGGGTTGCTTTGTGGTGTTCCAAGATTACGCAAATGCCATACTTGCTTTTCACAACGTTCTGTAATTAGTGGTGTCACGATATTCACATTTCCAAGTTTATTTTGATACTAAGGAATATACAAAGTGATGATAATCTTTGAACTCCATCCATAAAAACATTTCAAACAAACTGGCTGCTGGAAAAGCACTAGAAGAAGCTGAAAGGTGAGGTTGAGAGTGGAGAGCAGCAGTGTGATTAGTTTTGTGTGAGCAATCTACGCTGAAGACACTGGCTTTTGTAGAGAGAAACAGTTTATGACTAATTTGATCTGAAACTTTGTCAAATTATGTGCTTAGTTTGCACAGAAATTACTCCACACACAGTTACTTTAATACAATTTTTCATCTTCTAAATTATGCAAAAGTGCCCAAAAGAAACAATTATTGCTGCAGCGCCTTGCTATTATTTATGCAAAATTGTAAAAGGTCACATTTGCAATAAATAATAAATTGGGAACTGGGAAAAAAGATTTTGCCGCTTGCTAAATATATCTTTGTGTAAAATAGAATTGTTAAGGTCTTAAATTCGAAATAGCTTTTTAAGACCTTGTGTTTTGAGTCTTGAGTTTTAATAACCTAGGTCAGGGCTATTCAACTAATTTTTGCCACGGGTCAGATTTTTTAGAGAGCCATGACCACTGGCCGTGTAGTTCCACTTCACGTGACCAATGTTGCAAATTTACCACAGTTGTTATACTGCTATACTGCTATAAGCCTCTGTTTGCCCGGATTAGATCATAAGGATTAGGCCATAAGTTGAATAGGCCTGTAAAAGGTCATTAAAAGGCTTGATTTTCATTAAGTTGTGCAGGAATCTTGTGGATTTGGTATTAAGGAGCATCAAAAATCTGTGAGTTTTCTGAAGATTTGGACCCGAATCATTGATCTAATGATATATATATATTTTTTTTTATATATATGTATAAACACCAGTATTACCTATACATTTTTTGTATGTAAGTATTGTATTTGCATTAACATACCACGTTTTTGAGCACAGTTTAAGTCAGATAAATTGTCAGATATACACTTTTTGTGTGCTGTGCTCCCCTTTTAGTCCACGGTTTGTAGTCGACCAAGAATTTTGTTAGTCGATAAGCCCTTAGACCAGGGCTATTCAACTATATTTTTCAGAGGGTCAGATTTATCGAGGACCACGGCTTGTGGGCCAGGCAGTTGCACAATGCATCGCAGTTTTTGACTCAAGATTGTGCCCAAGACCAGAGTTGTTTCTATAGTGATAATAACTAATGCTCCGTCTGTTTTTATTGCTCTACAGCTGGGCTTTTCAATTATATTTTACAGCGGACAGAGGACTATGGTCTATGGGCTGAATAACAAAACTGCACCAAGAAAATAAGTCTAAATTGCTAATTGCTAATTGTCATTTAACAGAGATAAATGAAAACTAGAACATGAGCAAACCAGAACTACAGATAAAGGACTAGGCTAAATCTAGAGTTAATCCAACTTTAACCATGAAATGTGGCCAGTCCCTGGCCCACTTATTACGATGGGCCAGTCTTAATTTCAAAGCATTATGTTGCTGTATCCACCACTGTTCACTGTCAATCAGATACGGATTGTTTTCCTGGCTTCTTTACAAGGTGGGCCACATCATACTGCATCGTGGGCCACTATTTGAATAGCCCTGCCTCAGACTAAAAAAACTATATTTTTTAATTCAAAGCACAAAATGAACGAGGAAAAAAAGGCAAAATGATTGTTAGTTGCAGTCCTAAACACATGCATTTTCCCTCCCTCACTAATATAAACTTCTTCATTTGTAGTTTTTACCACAATCTCCTTCAGGATAACCACGTAGAGTTTACATGTAATACTTTGAGTGTATATGTGAGGTCGGAGCAGGCGTAACACAGACCACACTCCCGCTCTGACAGCTGTTGAAAAGGCTGGTGAAAAGTGTCCCGGAGCAGCGTGTGGGGTTTGATCCTAATCATCCGCTCCAGGGTGAAGAAAGAGAGGAATTCAAGGAGCAACAGAGTCATGCAACATTTAAAAAGCATGTGTTAGGACAGAAGGAGAGAGAGAAGAGGAGAGGAGAGGGGAAGAAACGGGGTTAGAGACAATGACAGAGAGAGAGAGAGTGGGAGAAAGAGGAAGAGAGAGAAAGAGGGAGAGATGAGAGAGAAAGAGAGAGGAGAGTCAATGAGAGAGATGAGGAGGAAGGGAGAGATGAGAGAGAAAGAGAAAGAGCAGAGAGAGAGAAAAAGAGAAAGAGAGTCAGTGGAAAGAGGGAGAGGGGGGGTTGGGGGTGGAGAGAAGAGAGAGTGGGAGAGAAAGAGAATCAGAGAGAGGGAGAAAGGGGGGAGAGGAGAGGGTTAGAGACAGTGACAGAGAGGGAGATGAGGTAGTGAGAAAGAGAGAAAGAAAGTCAGTGAGAGAAGAGTGAGATGAGGGAGGGAGGGAGGGAGGGAGAGATGAGAGAAAGAGAGAGGAAAAAGAGAGACAAGGGAGAGAGGTAGAGAAAGAGTCACTGAGAGAGAGAGATGAGGGAGAGAGAAAGAGCAGAGAGAGAAACAAGAGAGAGAAGAGAAAGAAAGAGATTGAAAAAAAGAAATGAGAAAGAAAGAAAAAAGAGGGAGAGAAAACTAAGAGGGGGAGAGGGGTAGGTAGGAAAAGAGAGGGAGAGAGAGACAGCAATAGAGAGAAATGGAACGAGAGATGAGAGGGAGAAAGAGAGGTGAGGGAATGAGGGAGAGATGAGAGAAATATAGAGAGAAAAAGAAAGGTGACAGAGCAAGAAAAGTGAGGAGAAAGAAGACGAATGAGATGAAGAGATGAGGGAATGATGAGGAAGAAATGAGGAAGGAGGGAGGAAAGAGAGAAGAAAGAGATGGAAAGAGGAGAGAGGCAGTGACAGAGAGATGACTGAGATAAGAGTGAGACATATAAAGAGAAATAGAGACAGACAGATGAGAGAGAGAAAGATGTGACAGAAAGGGGGAGAGAGAGAAGAGAGAAAGATATGGGGGAGAGAGACAGAGAGAGAGAGAGCGATAAGAGAGACCAAAATACCAGTGTATGCCCAGCCTGTATTTGACTTGGGGGCTGTGCGAGTGTAAAAAATCTAAGTTTGGCTGTGAAATGTTTGGAAGGTGAGGAATTTATCACTGGGCAATAAACACAGACACACTTCTGACGGATTTAACTGAANACCAGAAACGTGCTTGTTTACGTTTACAAAAGAAATAAATAATTATTAGCTAGCAGTATAATTTCTAAGGGTATCACAACTTTTAATGCAGGTTCCAGATACAGGGTTCGTAGCAGATGATATTTCCGAACTTTTCAAAACCAGTTGTTCACCATTTCCATGACCTATTATATCTACTATAAATGAACATATTCACTTCAATCCCATTAATTTTGACAGTAGTTCCTGTCAGGAGTGACGAGCTGACAACTGGCTATTGGGTCTTTAGGCCAGGGAAACACACCTAGGACAGAATCGGCAACTCGGTGATAAGCACACAGAGACAGAAGAAATCCACACTTCACCAGCGGCAGGAGGTCTCAACTGTGGCCCGTGGGATGATTTCTTGCATTATTAGGGTAAATAATGGCTCCTGCCCAAATAAAAAATACACAAACTTGTTGAACTGCAAGGTCCCACCAATGCACTGTATAATAATTGCTTAAAATGTCCATGAAGAGGAGAGGGCGGGGTCTACTCCCTTTGGCAATTAGGGTCTAGAAATAAAGAACAAATTAATTAAATACAAATTAATATGTATTAGGGCTTAAAGACTAATAACAATAAATAGAGTTATAACGACCATATATATAAATGCGCCCCTCGACCGGCTCCTTCTGACTCAATCACTTGCCCAGTGCCAGTTAGTTTAGGACCAAGACCCCTGCACTAGGGAATTTAACAGCAGTGTGAGATGATGGCCCCCGAATAGTCTCTGTTTTTCCCAATAGTCCTAACAAACAGCTCAAGTAATAAACTGTGCTGGCATAATGATACTTTAGCTGTAGCCTATGCTATAAGTAATTGTTTACAAATTCAAGTAGATTTGTTGTTGGATCAGTAGACGGCAATAGGGTCACATGTCTTTAATAAATTTACTGTATCAATCAACACATGAATACAGTTGCTACCACCATTTAAGTACTCTGTGTAACGCCGGTGCAGGAAACACTGTACAGTGTATGTCAAGTTGACCTAAGGCCCATGTAATGCTTTGGAGGTGAAGGAAGCTGGCTTACCGCAGAGAACTTGCAGTGAGACAGAATTAGAAGATGCAAACTAATCAATAGTGATTAAAACAAACAATTGATGAGAAAACTTAGTGTCCTGGCTTATAAACCAAATTTCTTAGACGGTACAAAACTGTGCTACACTGAACTTATGTGTGGAATGTAATAAAGGCACCAAAAGTTTGTTGGCTCTTTTCATACATTCCTATGAGCACCGTCACGAGACAGCCCATGATACACCAATGGGCTTTGCGCAACACAGTTGAAGCAACCTTCGCGATATTGACAAACAGTCGCATAACAGAGTCGCATGTTGATAACACAGTCATGTAACGAAGTGACTAACCAATCTACTTAAAGTAATTAGACTGACACTGAACAATTGGGCCAAACTCTGCTCAGTACACAGATCTTCAAATCAGTTACTCTGGTACTGAACAGACTTCTAAACACTAAAAAACACCCAAAAAATGCCACTACACAACTACAGACTGCAGCACTTCTACTTCCATCCAGAGTCCTCATTATTAGCCGTTACAAATGAGCTTTCTTGGCTCTCATATTCTGGCTATTCCTGAGCCCACCAGCACCAACGAGTCCGATGTTGATGGTACTTCTAATAGTGTCAAGGCAAGGAAAAAGAGAGAGAAAGACTGACAAAACAGTTTAAAAGACAAAACACCATTGTTTCAGCCTGCCAACCAAATACACCAAGAAAAACATGTCAGCTTTTCTTCCTTCTGAGCGTCTCCTACTCGGTCACATTTAGATCACTAATATAAAAATAATACTCAATTGAAATAACAACAGAAAGAACATTACAGACAGTGGGGCTCAAACAGATTCACCATGGGTGAATTTAGAGGAACGAGTAACGAATTCCAGCCCTGGCTCAAAGCGTGACAGACTGTGGTTCAGACGGTGGTTAAGTTTAGCGTTTGGTACATATCACTGGTGAAAATGAAAATCACTTGTTTACATGTTCTGGTGTTTGACACCCTTCCTCGTCTGTGATAACCTCTCCTTTGTTTTCTGCTTGACTATATTTACTTAGACTTATAGGTTTTCCTGCACATAACCAGAAACAATGATGTGGGTAAGAAAGCGTTTTTTGGTGTTAGTTGCCGTACGGATATTTGCAATTTACAAGACCAGCAGATCAAAAATAAGAAACAATGGCGGTCAGAAATTGATCAAGTAATAATGTAAATATTGCACACAACATATTAAGACTGTGTATATGTTTAAATGCCAATTCCTACCTTAATCGGAAATAGATAAACTCTGTTGAGCCCACAACAGTGACAGTCTGGACAGCTGGACTTCTAGGTTTGGACCATTGTGAAAGGACAGGGTAAGCAGGAGGGAATAAGGCCTGGCTGGGGTCTGACTGGAACGAGCATCAGTGCTCGTAGGCCACTAGCAGCCAAAAAGACACACGGCATTGGAACTCTGCCATTGTAATGAAACGCCACTAATAAGGTTTACAGTAAACGCTTTATCCCTGTTATTGTGAATCTATGTACTTATTGGCACTTTACCATATTGACATTGAAAACTAAAACAGAATTTAAAGCACACTGACAAGATTATCACACCTTTCTAATTTGCTGTTCAGTTTGGTTGATGGTCCTTGTGGTTTCCTAGTTTTTGCAGCATTAAGTTGCAAACTTAACAAATAAATATAGCCGCAACTTTTTTTTACGTTAATTCCCTCCAACCAGTATGTCAACAAAAAGGTCAACGAATGCAACCGGACAAGTTTACACAAAACTGACAAAATATGGTGGTACAGATATTATCATTTGCCACTGCTAACTTCTGTGTTGATTATGGTTGGCTCATACTGAAATTAGAGGTTGCGCAAGGTAGCCAGTAACCAGTTATAAAGAAGAATTATTCTAGACTACAACTGATGATTATTTGATTAGTGCAGGGGCGTTAAACTCTTTCAATGAATCAGTTAGTTGTTTAGAACATCAGAGTTGAAATTACAGAGTTTTGTTCAAATTTGTCAGCTGAAGCACACTGGAAAAAATGTACTATTTTAAGATGGAACAAGTTACTAAAAAAAGTAAGTGCTTGAAATTTTATCTTGTTTTTGGGTCAATTTTGGCTGTTTTCAAATACTAGGATTTGCAGGATGAATAAAAATGCAAGATTACTAGTATGTAGTTCTTGAGTTAAGGAATATGGAAATGTTAAGGGACTGTATTCTAAGCTTGAAAACAGGAAAAATGTCACTTCTCAAATGAGAAGAAACTTGATTGTTTCTACGGCAAATTAAGTCAATTACTGCCTACAAAATAAAAAAGACGATTAATTACCGAAGCACTCTTTATTCAATATTAGCTTGGTTCTGTTATTTTTTCCAGTTGCAACACGTGTCTTTAGGACATTCTAGACATTATAGAGGAATTTTCGGTCTAGTCACTTGTCGCCTTACTGGCGCGTGCGTCATGCAGAAACGCGCGCATCTCATTGTTTATATGGAGGAAACTTGTTCGAATTAAACACCCGAAACAGACGACACGCTAGCTGTTTGGATCACGGGAATGAACCGGTATGATAGACCGTCTGTCCCCTTAAGCTCAAGACGACATGGCGATTTTTGCTCGACCATTTTTTCTTACTACCTGAAATGTAACTCTAAGGGTCTAGGATTCAAATATTGCATCCACTAAATGTTAAACTTCAGCGATCATAAACTTTCTGTTCTTCCGCAAAGCCGATAACTCTTGTAGTTAGCTGACAAACTAAACAAAAAATCCCTTATAGAAACTAGTATTATATTACATCATAAAAACAACAAATTTATTATGATACTTCATCATTCATTGCTGGCTTGGTGAAATCGTGAAGTTTTTTTAAATCGGGCATGTTTTGAAAACGAAACAAAAAGTCACGATTATCGTTACTAAATTAAAGTAACGACTATTTAAATCATTAATTAGTTGGTTATTGCGCACTCTATAAGCTATCTCACAATTTCAACAATAGTTAGGACAACAATTACACATTATAAACCTCATCAAAACAGCCAAACTGTCGGTGAAAACAACCCAACATGTTTAGTGAAAACTTAAAAATTATAATCATGTTCACCATAGTTTTTACTGAAAAAATGACAGTTTAACTGTCTTAATGCACTTAACATAAGAAGTACAAGCATGTATAAAGAGGGCTAAACCAGGCAACGCAAGCCGTTGAAGCAGCTGGTAGCTTAGTCGTTAGGAACATTCCCAGAGGCGAGATTTAGGCAAGGCGACGGATGGCCGTGTGTTTTGGAAGTTAAATAGACAGCGTTTTGGACACAAGCTGACCATCTGTCCCTTCGTAATTAGCTCCCCCCCTTCATGCATCAGTTGCACTCCAGCCAAGTGATAAAATACATACTAGTTTAGGGCTCAAAATCACACAGCACAGGGTCCCGTTCACACTTCTAAGGACCTTAGACAGGATGGAAATATTTAGACAGAGTAAATGTGCGTACCAAAGCAAGTGTCAGTCCGTGACAACAAGCTTCACCTGCTTAAAATGTAGTCTGTCAGCAAGAGTTAAAGGTTCCATATTACGCGAAGAGCTACTTAATAATTGTTCTTTTACCATTTGGTGATCGTTGGTACACCTAGATATACCTTGCTCCCAATTCATGTTGACCATCCAGATCTCAAATAGTTTATGTAATTCCCTATTTTTACATTTCCAAAGCTCTAAAATGCTTTGTGCACCTGTGTGATGTCATTCATGCGGTGGTTTATTATGAGCAGCAAGTTTTTAGCTTCTCGCTTGAACTGCTTATACTCACATAAAACCACAAAGAATTTATAAAATATTGTTGAATGTGGTCGTGAAATATGCAAAAAAGCGAATATCAAGTTTTTGTTGTATGGTACAATCTCAACAGAAGAAGAAGTAAACGGTGATCTTTACATTGCAGCTTTATTCCTGAATTGACCTGAAAAACCATGACCAAGAGTTTAGTCGTGTTGTTTTGTGTTTCTTTAATTGAGTAGCCTACGTTATATTACGCAAGCAACATTGAGCTTGATTTTGAAACTTATATCGTCTGCAGATATTGCTAATTGAGATATGTCAAAAAACGGGGAAAACAAACCGGGAGATATTTCATTTTTGTCCAATATCGCAAATGTCCATGAAGGTGTGCTTGGATGAAAAAAGCACGCATATAATAAGAACACAAAACGTTGTGCAATGTTGCTTTAAAGCCAGAACAAAAGCATAAAAAAGACAGAATTCAATTTTAACTTTGATATTAAAGGAAAGTAGCTAGATGAAGCATGCATTAGGAAAAGGCGTACCTCCTTAGTAGGATTGCCAATCTCTAACTCTTTCAATTTTGGTTGTGCTTAAAACATGAGTGACAATAGATTAGTGAATTGCCATGTAACAACTTAATCAATTAATAGCAAAGATTATTGCAATAAGCAGATGAACAATGTCAGTAGATTGAATTGTTCATATTAATGTGCCTGGCCAAGAGAAGAGACTTTAAACAAAAAAGGTAATTACTCCAAAATGCAACTAAAAAGGTTTTATGTCTTTATAAATAATTATTTTTGTTCGTATTTTAATATATGTCTCAAATGACAATAATTAGCATGATTTTGCTCAATGGTTTGTAAAAAAAAAACTTATTCCAAGGCCTCTCTGCAATCTAAACAAGCGACATTAATTAATCTGAAAGAAATTTGCAGAGACAAACTATTCACACAAAATAATTGTTTGTGCTGTTCAATGTGCAGCTCATATACATTAAAGAGATTCTTTTTTATAGCCAGCTTGATAGAGGGATTAGTTAACCATTTGCATATTTAAGTTGCATCCAGGAGATTTGAAAACTAAGACAGAAAACAGCTTATGGACAATGACAAACGTTTTATGGAGGTGATTGTTCTTCAGTCATATGATAATTGTGTCTAATTTAAAAAATGGCAGGTTGATGGGTTGTGAAATTCATCTTTGTGAGTTTAGTTTAGTTAAGCCCAGTCCGATTAATTGCTTCTGGTTTAATTAAGATTTAATAGGTTGAGTCATAATAAGGTTACTTATGTAGAAATGTGGATTTGAGTTCCTTATCAGTAAAACAAATGGCTGTGAAACAACCCGCCAAGCTATTTCCCAAACGGTAAAAGCCTGTGGTAAAACAGTTCTTGATCTGTCTCTCCATTCTTCAGTTCAATCCTGTCAGACAGTGTGTCTTGTGTTTATTGTCACAGTGATAAATTCCTACCTTCCAAACACTTCACAAGCCAACACTTGATTTCTTTACACTCGGCACAATGCCCCCAGTCAAATACAGGCTGTGCAAGTACAAGGTTTTCGGTCTTCTTTATCGCTCTTTCTCTCTCTACTGTCTACTCTCCCCATATAGTCTCTCCTCTTCTCTTTCTGTTTCACATCTTTCTCTCTCTCAATCTGTCTGTTCTCTAATTTCTCTTTGATTATGTCTCATCTTCTCAGTCATCTCTCGTCACTGCCTCTCTCCTCTTTCATCGCTTCTTCTCTCTTTCCCTCCTTCCTCATCATTCATTCATCTCTTTCTTTATCTGTCTCTCTCCCCCTGTCTTCTTTCTCCCCACTTTTCTTGCTCTGTCACCTTTCTTTTTCTCTCTATATTTCTCTCATCTCTCCCTCCTTCCCTCACCTCTCTTTCTCCCTCTCATCTCCCGCTCCATTTCTCTCTATTGCTGTCTCTCGTTTCTCCCTCTCTTTTCCTACCTACCCTCTCCCCCTCTTAGTTTTCTCTTCCTCTTTTTTCTTTCTTTCTCATTTCTCTTTTTTTCAATCTCTTTCTCTTGTCTCTGCTCTTTCTCTCTCCCTCATCCTCTCTCCCAGAGACTCTTTCTCTACCTCTTCCCCTCTCTCTTTTTTTCCTCTCTCTCTTCTGTTATCTCTCCCTCCCATTGCCTCCCTCATCTACCTCTTTCTCTCCACTGACTTCTTTCTCTCCTTCTTCTCACTTTACACTCATCTCACTCTCTGTCACACTGGTCTCTCACCTTCTCTCTGCCCCCTTTCTCCCTCTCCCTGACTCTCTATCTCTCCCTCTTTCTCTCCCTCTTTTCTCTCTTCCTCTCACCCCCCACCCCCCTCTCTCCCTCTTTCACTGACTCATCTTTCTCTCCCTCTCTCTTCTCTTTTCTCTCTTTCTCTTCATCTCTCCTTCCTCCCTCACTCATCTTCTCTCATTGAATCTCTACTCTCTCTTTCTCTCTATCTCTCCCCTCTTCTCTTCTCTCCCTCTTTCTCCCACTCTCTCCCTCGACGTCACTGCTCTCTATAACCCGTGGTCTTCCCACTTCTGCCTCTACTTCTCTTATGCATCCTCCGATCCTATGTCGTCCTAACACTCTATAGCTTTTTAAATGTATTGCAATGACTCTTGTTGCTGCCTTGAAATTCCTTTTTCTTTCCTTCAACATCAGGACCAGCAAGACATGATTTAGGATTCAACCCCAAACGCAGCTACCGCGGACATTTTCCCAGACTTCATTCAACAATGTTGTCAGAGCGGGAGTGTGGTACTGTGTTTACGCCATGCTCCGACCTCACATTATACACTCTCCAAAGGTATTTACATGTAAACTCTTACCGTGGTTATCCGAGGAGTTGTGGCGGTAAATAAACTACAAAATAGAGAGAGGTTTATATAGTGAGTGACGGGAAAATGCCAATGCTTTGGTTCATCGGGACTGCCAGGACTAACAATCATTTTGCCCTTTTTTTTCCTCGTCCTTTTGTTGCTATTTGAATCAAAAGATATATTATTTATAGTCTAAGGCAGGGCCTTATTCAAACCCAGCCGGCCGCGAGGCTGCAGAGATTATGGATGTGCCACCCCTATGTAAAGAAGCCCAGGAAAAAATCCGATATCCTGATTATACATTGAACCCAGGGGTGGATAAAAACGACGGAGCATATTATGATCCACTATAGAAAAACAATCCCTGGTCTTGGCACAATCTATGGCGCAAAAACTGATATGTATTGTGAACGACGTACTCAAAGAATGCTCCGACTTTAAAATCTGACTCTGCGAATACTACAGTGGACAATCACCTCCGTCCTAATAGTCGGGATGACCTTCATCACTAAAAAATTCCTGCTTATCCCTATCGGTCTTACACGATTTTTCGGGATCCAACAACACGGCCAATGTAAAATCGATAACATCACAACGACACACAATCTCCAAGAGTCCGGGCGTATAAAATCTGGCACAATAATCTCTCATCGCCTCACTTTCGTCAGCAGAGCTCATCCGCAATAACGGGTTCTACGAGAGCTCTAAAAGCGCCGCTACAAGAAGATCTATACTAAAGCCGAATACACGGAGGGCGATAGGTCTCAGACCCATCGCGTCTCTCATCCAGTCGTCAATACCTAAACTAGATCATACAGTTTTTACCCCGTGAATGTTGTCTACACATTAAAATAATCTATATTTAAGACCTATCAAAAGGTATAAATCTCCTTCAGGTGCAATGCTAGCGTAGAAATCGCATCGTAGGACCTGCCCTATAACGGGCTTTGCTGATCCCAGTCTGTCTATCCGACAGTGACGCGCAAGTCACACACCTTTGGTTTTTGCGTGTGTGGAACATATACTCATACGCCACTTGAGATTCCATGTCTCCATCGTGCGACTCTTTAGACACCTAGCTGAGGGGCCGCCCTACGTACAGCAGCAGCTCGGTCTAATGCTAGGACGGGGTATCTATCACCTACTTCACCGTCAGCGAGACGACGCGTAGGTTGCGGCTAGCACATGGCGCACCCTCACGCGAGTTGCAAATCACTGATCATTCTTATCGATACGCTGACCTACAGGCACAGACGAATATAGTTCTCCGTCTAATGTGATAATAAAAAACCTATTGCGTCTGTTGATATCGGAAACCTGTCCACACGAACGCCACTCCCGGCACTGTCCGCTTGCACTCAGTATCGTCGGCAAAAGACTACGATTGACTACGTGGGAGACGCCTATTAGCCACTAGATGCAACATGCACGGTGTACGACCCTAGATCAAAAACATAAACTATCAATTAAGTAGTACCCTAATATATTTAGCGGCGCTAATCAGACCAGTCCAATGCGTCCACCTCAGATAAGCCTGCATTACACCCCCTGATAATACTAGCTCAAATCATTCTGCAAATCTTCTCAGGATAAACAGGTACCAACATCTCCCGCACCGTCCAAGGGCACTAAGGCTAAGCGTCTTCCATCTGACCAACACTGTTGTGACAACGGTCTGGTCGAAAAGTCGTGCAGGAAGTCTCCACGAGACGAGTGGTTTTGTCCTTAAAAATCCGTATCCGACGGTGACAAGAAAGAAGAGTAGAACGTTTAAACGAACGTTACAAAGGTGACAATCGAGCAACATCATCTGTAAAAAAGCAAGTGCTATGATAGCCGATACACACTTCCGCGAACAGAACGTGCGAATGCTGGAAGTTATGCGACAGTGCCAAGTGCAGGGAGCAAGCAGATGGAAGAAAGGGAGTACATGCGAAGGCAATCGAACGATAGAGGGATGCCGAACCGACAGACGCCGAACGACTCCGGTAAAAGGAGCAAAACGCATAAAAGATTGCACTCAAGATTCTGGAACCAAGTGGAACGCTTACCCGCGAAGCGAGGATGCCCTCAGGATTTAACCGAGCCGTAACCCATTGCGAGGCGCAGAAAGAAGAAGGAAAGGAAGAAGATGCCCAAACAGCATACCAAGTCAACGCGCGTGGTGGGGGCAGGCAAAGTCGCGCGCGGCACACGGAGAAGGACAGAAGTGCCTATATAGCTCAGCGGTGAAAGGGAAAGACGCGCCGGAGACCCCACAGTCCTATCCCGATACCATTCGAATCAAATTCGCACCCTCACCAAGCGATTGATCACTACCTCACACGCTCGTAAAGCAGTCGTATAGCAACACCTCCCACGCCGCGTACGTGGCCACGAGGCCAATTCCAAGATAATGATCCCAGTGCTGCCCGCGTTCAAAACCACAGTTAGTAAGCTCCTACATTCGCTAAGAAGGGGCCAGACGAGGCACCCTAGCAGTCGCAACACCCCCGGCAGAGGCCGACTGACAGAGGGACATACAGGTTATGTCAACGAAGCGGAAGATAAGAGAAGAATAGTCTAGCCCAGTGCATCAGCACCAAGGAGTGAGGCTCTTTACGCCTATGAGGGCATGACCGGCACAGCAAATAAACACCGAAGGTACGAGCTATTGCTATCCCATTCCACGCTAACGAGAAACCATCGATCACGCCTGACAGCCGGACAACGTGCCGCAGGGACGGGTCGGGGGAGGGGCCCGGAACGGACGGGGGAGGGGGGGGCAGTGACGGGAGGGGGGGGGACGAAAAAAAAAATACGAAAGAGAGACAAGGGAGAAAGGTAGAGAAAGATGTTCTGGGAGAGAGGGAATGAGGAGAGAGAAAGAGCAGAGACAAGAGAAAGAGATTGAAAAAAGAGAGAAATGAGAAAGAAAGAAAAAGAGGAAGAGAAAACTAAGAGGGGGAGAGGGGTAGGTAGGAAAAGAGAGGGAGAGACGAGAGGACAGCAATAGAGAGAAATGGCGGGAGATGAGAGGAGAAAGAGAGGGTGAGGAAGGAGGGAGAGATGAGAGAAATATAGAGAGAAAAAGAAAGGTGACAGAGCAAGAAAAGTGGGAGAAAGAAGACAGGGGGAGAGAGACAGATAAAGAAAGAGATGAATGAATGATGAGGAAGGAGGGAAAGAGAGAAGAAAGCGATGGAAAGAGGAGAGAGGCAGTGACGGAGAGATGACTGAGATAAGAGTGAGACATATAAAGAGAAATAGAGACAGACAGATGAGAGAGAGAAAGATGTGACAGAAAGAGAAGAGGAGAGAAAGATATGGGGGAGAGAGACAGAGAGAGAGAAAGAGCGATAAGAGAGACCAAAATACCAGTGTATGCCAGCCTGTATTTGACTTGGGGGCTGTGCGAGTGTAAAAAATCTAAGTTGGCTGTGAAATGTTTGGAAGGTGAGGAATTTATCACTGGGCAATAAACACAGACACACTTCTGACGGATTAACTGAAGAATGGAGAACAGATCAGAACTGGTTTATACAACAGGCTTTTACCGTTTTGGGAAATTACTTGGCCGTGTGTTGTTTCTACAGCCATTTGTTATTGATAAGGAACATCCAAATCCACATTTCTACATAAGTTATCCTTATTATGATCAACCTTTAAATCTTATAAACCAGAACAATTAATCGGACTGGGCTTAAACTAAACTAAACTCAAAAAGATGATTTCACAACCCAATCAACATTGCATTTTTAAATAGACACAATTATCAAATGACTGAAGAACCATCAACCTTCCATAAACTGTTTGTCATTTCATAAGCCTGTGTTCTGTCTTAGTTTTCAAATCTCCTGGATGCACTTAAAATGCAAATGGTTAACTAAATCCTCTTATCAAGGCATAAAAAAAATCTCTTTAATGTATAGAGCTGCACATTGGAACAGCAACAAACAATTATTTTGGTGAATAGTTTGTCCTTCATTTCTTTAGATTAATTAATTAGTTGTTTAGATTGCAGAGAAGGCCTTGGAATAAGTTTTTTTTTTACAAAACATTGAGCAAAATTAAGCGAATTATTGTCATTTGAGAATATTTTTACAAACAAAAATATTATTTTATAAAACAAAACCTTTTTAGTTGCATTTTGGAGTAATTCCTTTTTTGTTAAAAGTTATTCTCTTGGGCCAGGCACATTAATAATGAACAATTTCAATTACTACATTTGTTCACGATTATTGCAATAATCTTGCTATTAATTGATTAAGTTGTTACAGCAATTCACTAATCTATTGTCACTATGTTAGCACAAACAAAATGAAAGAGTTTAGATGATTGCAATCTAAGGAGGTACTTTTTCCTAATGATGCTTCTCTAGCTACTTTCTTTTAATACTAAAAGTTAAAATTGAATTCTGTCTTTTTTTATGCTTTTGTTCTGCTTAAAGGGCCAACATTGCACACGTTTTTGTTCTTATTATAATGGTGCTTTTTCATCCGAAGCACACCTGCATAGGACTTTGCGATATTGACAAAAATGAATATCTCGTTCGTTTTTTGACATATCTCAATTACAATATTCAGACGATATTATTTCAAATCAAGCTCAGATGTTTGCTTGCTAATTACGTAGCTACTCATAAAGAAACACAAAACAACAACGACTAAACTTGTCATGTTTTTTCAGTCAATTCAGGATAAAGCTGCAATGTAAAAGATCACCGTCTTACTTTCTTTTCTGTTGGATTTTTACCATAAACAAAATACTTGATATTCGCTTTTGCATATCTTCAAGACCACATTCACAATATTTTATAATTTTTGTGTTTTATGGAGTAAAGCAGTTCAACAGAAGCTAAAATTGCTGCTCATAATAAAAACCACCGCATGATGACATCACAAGGTGCAACAAAGCATTTAGAGCTTTGGAAATGTAAAAAATAGGATTACATAAACATTTGAGAATGGAATGGTACATGATATGGAGCATGTATATTATGTGTAAACAACATCACAAAATGGTAAAAAAAAAACTTACTTAAGTCAGTCTTGCGTAATATGGAACCTTTAAACTCTTGCTGACAGATACATTTAGCAGGTGAAGCTTGTGTCACGGACTGGACACTTGCTTTGGTATCGCACATTTACTCTGTCTAAATATTTCCACCTGTCTAAGTCTTGATGTGAACGGACTGTGCTGTGATTTTGAGCCAAACAGTAGTATTTTTTATCACTGCTGGAGTGAACTGATGCAGAGCTAATACAGAAGGGAAGCAGATGGTCAGCTTGGTGTCCAAAACCTGTTCTTTTAACTTCCAACACACGGCCATGTCGCTGCCAAACGCCTCCTGGAATGTTCAAAAACTACCACTGCTCCCAAGGCTGCGTTTAGCCTGGTTTAGCCCACTTTATACATCGCTTGTACCTCTTATTTTAAGTGCATATGACAGGTTAAACTATATTTTTTCAGTAAAACATGGTGAACATGATTATATTTAAGTTTTCACTAAAAATTTGGTTGTTTTCACCCAGTTTGGCTGTTTTGATGAGGTTTATATGTGTATTTTGTCCAACTATTGTGACAAATGTAGAGATAGTTATAGAGCTGCATTAATCACAACTAATTAATTATTTAAATAGTCGTCAACTAATTTAGTAATCGAATAATCGTTGACTTTTTGTTTAGTTTTCAAAACATGCCCTGATCTTAAAAAAACTTCAGATTTACCAGCAGCAAGAATGATGATGATCAATAATAAATTTGTTGTTTTTATGATGTAAATAATACTAGTTTCTATAGAGGGATTTTTTGTTTAGTTTGTCAGCTAACTACAAGAGTTTATCGCTTTGCGGAAACAAAAGTTATGATGCTAAGTTAACATTTATGGATGAAATTTGATCCTACGACCCTTAGAAGTTACATTCAGGTAAGTAAGAAAAATGGCGAGAAAACGCTGTCTCGAGCTTAAGGGGACAGACGTCTATCATACCGGTTCATTCCTGATCCAAAACAGCTAGCTGTCGTCTCGTTTCGGTGTTTAATTCGAACAAGTTTCCCCATATAAACAAATGGAGATGCGCGCTTTCTGCATGACGCACGCGCAGTAGAGCGAAAAGTGACGTAGACCGAAAATTCCTCTATAATTCTAGAATGTACTAAAACAGTGTTGCCACTGGAAAAAATACAGAAAAGCTAATATGAAAAAAGTGCTTGAATTAACGTCTTTTATTTTAGGCATAATTTGACTTAATTTGCCGATAGAACAATCAAGTTTTATTCTCATTTGAAGTGACATTTTTCCTGTTTTTCAAGTTAGAAAAAGCTTATCATTTCCATATTCTTAATAAAACTACATACTGTATTTTGCATGTTTTATTCCATCTGCAAATCCTATATTAAAACAGCCAAAATTGACCCAAAACAAGATAAAAATTTCAAGCACTTACTGTATAAACTTGTTACATTCTTTAAAATAGTACATTTTTCCAGTGTAGCTCAGCTCAAATTTGACAAAACTCTTGTATTCAACTCTGATGTTCTAAACAACTAACTGATTCATCGAAAGAGTTAACGCCCAACTAATCAAATAATCATCAGTTGTAGCTCTAGATAATTCTTTTAAACTGTTACTGTTACCTGGCAACCTTATTTTAAGTATGAGCCAACATAAATCACACAGAAGTTACAGTTGGACAAATGATAATATCTTGTAACACCATATTTTGTCAGTTTTGGTGTAAATTGTCGTTGCATCTTGACACTTTTTGTTGACATATGTGGAGGGAAATTAACTAAAAAAAATGGCTATATTTATTTGTTAAGTTGCAACTTAACTGCTGCAAAACTAGGAAACCACAAGGACCATCACACCAAACTAACAGCAAATTAGAAAGGTGTGATAATCTGTCATGTGTGCTTTAAATTTGTTTAGTTTTCAATGTCAATATGGTAAAAGTGCAAAAGTATCATAGATTCACAATAACAGGGAGTAAAGCTGTTACTGTAAACCTTAATAGTGCGTTTCAATTAACAATGGCAGATTTCCAAGCCTGTGTCTTTTTGGCTGCTGTGCTAGAGCACTGATGCCGTTCCAGTCAGACCCCAGACCAGGCTTATCCCTCCTGCTACACTGTCCTTTAACATGGTCCAAACCTAGAGTCCAGTGCCAGACTGCACTGTTGTGGGCTCAAAACAGAGTTACATATTTTCCGATTAAGGTAGGAATGGGCAATTTAACAAAACAAGCTAATATGTTGTTGCATATTTACATATTACCAGATTTTCTACCCCAGATTGTTTTTATTTTTGATCTTGTGAGTCTTGTAAAATGCAAATATCCGTACAGGCAAATACACAAAAAACGCTTTCTTACCCACATATTGTTCTGGTATGTGCAGGAAAAACCATATCAAAGTAAATCTATCAAGCAGAAAACAAAGGGAGAGGTTACACAGACGAGGAAGGTGTCAAAACAGAACAATGTAAACAATGATTTTCTTTCACCAGTGATTTACCAAACCTAAACTTAACCACCGTCTGAACCACACTGTCACGCTTTGAGCCAGGCTGGATTGTTACCTTTCTAAATCACCCATGTGAACTCTGTTGAGCCACTGTCTGAATGTTCTTCTGTTGTTATTTCAATTGGAGTATTATTTTATTAGTGATCTAAATGTGACCAGAGGAACGCCAGAGAAGAAAGCTGAATGTTTTTCTTGGTGTTATTTTGGTGGCCAGGCTGAAACAATGGTGTTTTGTCTTTTAAACTGTTTTGTCAGTCTCTCTCTCTCTTTTCTGCTTGAATGATTAAAGACCAACATGGACTGTGGTCTGTGGAGCCAGGGAAACCAGATAAGAGCAAAGAAAGCTCATTTTACGGCTAATAATGAGCTCTGGATGGAAGTAGAAGTGCTGCAGTTTGTATTGTTAGTCATTTTTGGGTGTTTTTAGTGTTTAGAGTCTGTTCAGCTCAGAGAATGATTTAAGTCTGTTACTGAGCAGAGTTTTGGCCCAATATTCATTCAGCTATTCTTTTAAGAGATTGTTACGTCACTCGTCATGACTGTGTATCACTGCGACTCTGTTACGACTGTTTGTCAAATCGCACAAGGTGTCAACTTGTTGCGCATAACCCATTGGTTATCATGGCTGTCTCGTGACGGTGGCTCATAAAATGTAGAAAATAGCCAACAAACTTTGTGCTTTATTACATTCACAATAAGTCAGTGTACACAGTTTTTACCTCTAAAGAATATTTGGTTTTATAAGCCAGGACACTAGTTTTTCATCATTGTTGTTTTATCACTATTATAAGTTTGCATCTTCTATCTGTCTCACTGCAAGTTCTCTGCGGGTAATCCAGCTTCCTCTCACCTCCAAAAACATACATGCTTAGGTCAATTGACAACACTGTACAGTGTTTCCCACAGGCTTACACAGAGACTATGGTGGTACAACTTATTCATGTTTGATTATACGTATTTATTAAAGACATGTGACCTATTGCCTCTACTGATCAAAACACACTACTTGATTTGTAAAACAATTACTTTAGCAAGGCTACCAGCCCTAAAGTATCATTATGCCAGCACCAGTTTATTACTGAGCTTTTGTTAGACTATGGGGGCAAAAACAAGACTATGGGGGGCCATCATCTCACACTGCTGTAAATTCCTCTAGTGCAGGGTCTTGGTCCTAAACTCAACTGGAGCTGGGGCCAAGTGATTGAAGTCAGAGGAGGTCGAGGGGCCGCATTTTATAATATAGGTCGTTATACTCTATATTATTGTTATTAGTCTTAAGCCTAACATAATTAATTGTATTAAATTATATTGTTCTGTATTCTAGACCTATATTGCAAAGGAGAGACCCCCCCTCCCTCTTCTGGAACATTTTAAGCACATTATATACAGTGCATTGTGGGACTTGCAGTTCAAACAGTTATGTGTATTTTATTGGCAGGCCATTATTCCATAATAATCAGAAATCATCCCACGGGCCACAGTTTTGAGACTCCTGCCCTGGTGAATGTAGGATTTTCTGTCTCTGTGTGCTAACCGAGTTGGCCATCTGTCTAGTGTGTTTCCCTGCCTAAAACCCAAAGTCATTGTCACTCCTCACTCCTGACAGGAACCAGCTGTCAAAAATTAATGGATGAATGAATAAATGTTCACTTTATATAGATATAATAGGTCATGGAAATGTGAACAATGGTTTTGGAAAAGTCATGGAAAATACAATCTGTACGAACCCTGATATCTGGAACATTAATTAAAGTTGTATACCCTTAGAATTATACTCTAGCTAATAATTATATTTTTGTAACGTAAACAAAGCACGTTTTCTGGTATAATTTCTTACTAAGTGTGCCAGAACTATAAATCTAAGTTTCAGACCAACTAAAACACAGATGTATATATTTATAAAAAGAATAAATGACCTTCCTGATCAAACTTGAATTTATACAGTCTGCTTCCTATGATGTGACCACAGCACAGCCTCCTACACTCAATACATCCCCTGTATAACCAAGATTAATGAGTGTGCAGGCTCTAAAGATGGCCGCCCTGCTGTTAATTAACAAGCCAATAAAGCATGATGAGGATATAATCTGACTGTGGCTGGCTGTGAGTAATCTGCCTGGTGGAAGTTGTTTGAGTTCACTATTATTTCTCTGGTTTCACACACGTCTCAGTCTGCTGTCTACGGAGAACATCTGCAGCTGCTCATTCACTTTGTTTGGGCTTAAGATTTAAACTGCAGCAGAAATTTGAAAGTGCTGCTTTAGTTGTTTGATAATTGTTTATGTTTGTTGTGTCCTGTTTTAGGTGAACATCATTCCAATCATTGCCAAAGCGGACACAATCTCCAAAAGTGAGCTGCACAAATTCAAAATCAAGATCATGAGCGAGCTGGTGTCCAACGGAGTCCAGATTTATCAGTTTCCCACAGACGACGAGACAGTCAGCGAAATCAACGCCTCTATGAACGTAAGTAACACTCACACCACCGCCGCCACACGGAGGCACTATGGAGAGAGAGAGGGAGGGGGAGGGAGAGAAAGAGAGGGAGAAGAGACAGAGGGAGAGAGAGAAGGGGGGCAGACAGAAGAGAGGGAGAGAGAGAGAGAGAGAAGAGAGCTAGGGAAAGGGAGAGAAGAGACAAAGAAGGGAGAGAGGGAGGGACAGGGAAAAAGAGAGGGGGGCAGAGAGAAGGAGAGGGGCAGAGAGAGAGAGAAGAGACAGAAAGAGAGGGAGAAAAGAGAAAGGGAGAGAAGACGGGGAGAAAGAGAGGGGGGCAGAGAGAAGGAGAGAAAGAGAGGGAGAAGAGATCGAGAAAGGGAGAGAAGAGACAGAGGGAGGTGGAGAGACAGGGAGAAAGAGGGGGGGGGCAGAGAGAGAGGGAGAAGACAGAGGGAAGGACAGAGGGAGAAAGAGAGGGGGGCAGAGAGAAGGAGAGGGAGAAGAGACAAAAAAGGGAGATGAGACAGAGGGAAGGAGAGGGAGAAGGAGAGAGACAGATAGAGAGAGGAGAGAGAGAGAAGAGCCAGAGGGACAAGGAAGAGGGAGCGAGAGGGAGGGAGAGGTAGAGAGATAAAGGGAGAGGAGTGAGGGAAAGAGAGAGAGAGACAGGGAAAAGGGGAGAGAAGAAGAGAGAGACAGGAGAGAGAGAGAAGGAGGAGAGAGGGAGGAACAGAGCGAGGGAAAGAGGAACAGAGAGAAAGAGAAGGGATAGAGGGGAATTATTTTTGTTTTGGTTCTGATTAAAGACACAATTTGAGAAGATAGAAGGAAAAATCAAAGACAAACGGGATGCAAATGGTTTTGAGAGAGATTTTCTCTACCGCCTTTAATTATGACAAATATATTAAAGGACTGTACTCGATTTTTTCGCAACAAGATAACTTAAAAGCAATTTCCCCCTAGCACTGATGCCTTGTAATGTATCTAATCAGGTGGAAATTAGTCCCCAAAGTCCTGTCTATGTCTAATAAAATACCATTTGTGTGCAGCTTTTCTGTTTTTGTTTTTAGCATTGTGGCTAACTGTTAGCATAGTGACTCACTCGCTGCTAAAAGCTGTGAAAAAACATTAAAACTCATCATGATGAACAATTCTGAAGCTCAGAATGCATTAGCTACGTAGGGAAATCATGTAGCCTGAAGGAAAAAGGTTAAAATTAATTATTTCTGTTTGTTTACATTTTTAGGATGCAAAAATCAGGTACAGTCCCTTTAACTATATTATATTAACTATATTAACAAATTTCTACTAGTCAGCAAAACCGTTTGCCGTTTTTATTGTTTCAAATAAATAAAACGTAGAACCAGTCCAAAGTAACTCATTTTTATTTTCATATGCTTTAGTCTGAAAGATTTGCTGCAAACTGATGTATTTGGGCTGTAAGATAATGACAAAATAGTACAGATGTAAATTGCAGAGTTATGGTTTTCTTTATGCAGAAAATGACACTTTATTTTGTTTGTGAATAAAATTACGATGTTGGTAATGTGATGATAATGCATTTCACGTATGTTATTTGTGTCCTCTGAAAGTATGACTAATTTTCTGGCCCTAATTTATGTATAATAATAATGTTTAAATACACATGTAGTTAAGCTAAGTTAAATTAGGGATTATTCTCCACAGTGCATTGGAACACAATTCAGATTTGAATGAAATACTGAAATTTCTTGACATTTTTTTGAATGAAATTTCCTTTTGTCCTTGTTTCATTTGTGAAATTTTTAAAAACCTTGTGCATTTGTAAATAAGAAAAGGTAATTTAGAAAAAAAATAAAAAATAAATCACCCTTAATGCATTGGTTCTCAGACCCCACTTGAGAACCACTAGTCTAAACACATACAAAAATATATAGATTTTTTAATAAAGACAGCAACACTAAACATTTTTAAACCATTTATTTATGATTATTGTCGAATTGTTATCACCACGTCAACATTTGTTCAGTTTAATGTGTTTTCTAAAAGCCTAATTTTTTATAGTGGCATGAACGTTTTAATATCTGTATATACTGTATTGGCAAATCAGGAAGTTTAGATTTTCAACAATATCTTTACAACAATGCTTACTGTAAGCATTGTTGCAGAAATAAAATGTTGCTGAAGTCGAATGCATTGTTGTAATACAACAAATGCATTCGTCTTCAGCAACATTTTATTTCTGCACATTTTCCCTCACACATGTAGTATATATTTAGTCCTCAGTCTGGGCCACACAAATGTACAAAGCTGTTTTAAAATCCTTCTTCGTTCAGTCTTTGCAGCGTGTCCGTCTATTCTTAGCCTTTTACGTCAGCTCCTCTCGCTCTCTCACTCTCTCTCTCTCTCTCCAGCTGGTTCCAACTCGCCTCCTAATTTTTGAGGTTGGGCGAGGGGCATGTTTTTTCCCATGATGCTTCACACTCCGCCGATCTTAACCAGGCGCAAAAACACACCACACGGGGCAATAACGCTGTGGGTTTACTCACTCAAAGCTAATGGCCTCCGAGCTCCAGCTGAGCCACTGTAGAAGGCTGGTTTCTTATGGTGACTTAGCTGTAGTTTGGGTGGCCTGGTGCACAAACATGACTAAAGATTTTCATGTATTTTCTTTGCACTGGGGATGAAAATAGGCCTAAAGCCGCCATTTGCAATAAGACATTATGTTGATAAAACCAAAGCTAGGACAACTAAGAAATAGGCAAATACATATTAAAGCTGTTCTAATGCTAAGGTGACAAAAATAGTAATATAGTATTCATGTTTTGCACGTAAAACAAAAGGTGATGTTGTTGCACATAAATGATGAAAGTTATACTGTAAAGGCAGTAAAATGTTTGCTTTAAAAGTCTATAGCTACAACCTGGGATTAGCACTGGAAAACAACAATATGAACCAGTAAAATAGATCCAAAACTTGTTAAGTGTTTTTGATAATAGTGAAAGTAAGTGACAGTCATTAAAAGGGCGGGGCCACATTGGTGCCCTCTGTATAGTTTCTCCATAACTTTCTTTACAAAACGACCTCTGACCTCTCCTAATGTGCTCCATAGGTTTGCACCAGTTGACACTCTTTATAACTCGTGATTTCTGCGGGCTAATTAGCTAGCCATGAACGACTGTAGGATAATGAGGGATCACTATCAAAACAAACGCAGCCCCAGAGTCATGGAAGTATAAGACTGGAGTCTTCATGTAATAATCTTCTGTAGAAATCACGTCAGTTGCAGTTTTCTGTGTTGCTGTAGTTCCCCTCTTTGTTGATAATTAAATAACACAAATTACACAAAATTTTTTATCAATCTCGTGGTAACTCACCTCTCGTACTTTGTCGCAAATTATGTAGTCATACTCGTACACTTTCTCCTGTGTTCACAAGGTTTTTCGTGAGTTTTTGTCCACTGTAGGAACTTTTTTCAGTCTCCATTTTAGGTGCATTCACACTGAGCAGGAACTATGGACTGGGGCCACACATTAGGAACTTTTTAGCTCCTGCTCTGGGACAAGTACTTTCAAGTTAGGCCAGGAACCTTTTGGTGACACAAGCACTATTACAATGCTAACTTTGATTTGAAACATGTTTTATACATTTTCACATTTGGATAAACTTTCCTTATCCTTAAGAAATTATTTAAACTAAATATACAGTATTTATTTAATTTTTAAATAGTAACCTAGTAGGAATTACAGTGAATAATTTAGTTTTATTATTATTTTATTGATGTTTTTATGTTTTGTTGGTCATATTTTTATGTGAAATCAAAAAAGGCAACTTTTATTTTCCCAACACCACCTATTACTTATTTAAGCTAGTTAGACACACTTTTAGAAACTGCTGCTGTGTGAACACAAACATGGGAACAGAATAGTTCCTCTGACTAAACAGGGGCTGGAGAAATGGTGGGTCTAGTTTTTGGTACTTGCGAAAACGCCCATTGCTGTTTGTTTCCCCAAGAGCTGCTCTCTCTAAAATGCACTTGTACATTTTTAACCTTAAACTCACTTTTCTTCCTCCTTTTCTCTCTGCTCCAGGCCCATCTGCCGTTCGCCGTGGTGGGCAGCGTGGAGGAGGTCAAAGTAGGGAACAAAACGGTACGAGCGCGGCAGTACCCCTGGGCGTGGTGCAAGGTGAGACTACACACATTATGTTACACTACATGAAGAGTTTAATGTCTTCCTCAAACTATTACAGACTTAACAGAGCAGGAAGTAGTGTCCTGACTTGTATCAAATGACTTCACATGGTAGAAATTGGATCTTGAAGGAAAGAATTGTTTATTATTAGAATCAAACCGTAATGTGAGTTCTAAGTCTTGACTAAAAAAATTATTTCAACGTAAGAATTTTTTTTTTTTGCTTAAATGTGGGACGTGGGAGAGAATTATGTATTAAATCTGCTTTTTTAAGCTTTAAATGCAGTGTCCTAATACTTCTCTCAAGACATTTAGATTTTGTATGGACCACAGAGCTGGTTTTAATGTTGTTGCGTCACATGTTATAATACATACTTGTCCATATAAAATGAAAATAATACAGTCAAGTCTAATAACTAAAACTGTAAGCCATTTTAACCGTAATAAATCAGAAAATCATGATCTGTTCTGTTGTTCACATGACTCTGAGCTGTGAGAATGTTTGATTATCCAAGTCTGCTTCAGTCTGATTCAGTGACTTCCTGTGTGCGTCATCACGACACATACACAATCACATGTTCACTTTAATAATTTGTCGACTGGGAAGAATAAGGTGAATATGATGTTAACCAATACCAGTGGGACCAAAATTTCCTTTTTTTATTCTCAAAACTCAGCATTCAGTCATCATACAATATTTAAGACAGGGTGGCAGCTAACCATTATTTGCTAATCAGTTAGATTACAGATTATTCTTCCAATAAATCTGTTAATTACTTACTTACTAGCCATGTAAATAGAATTTTATTTTAAAACTTTGAGAATCCTGGGGAAGTATATTTATTTATTTATTTATTGCTTTGTTGTGCATATAAGCTGAACATCCTTTTTTGCTGTAATTGTGAATAATTGCTAAATCATAATATTTTGTCTCTCAATAATTGCAGCACTAGAATTTTATATTGTGACAATTTCATTTGTTATCTTAATTGTAAGGCAGTCCGACAGAAAAATGACTAATTCCCAATGTTACCAGATTGTGGCATGACATCTTAAACAATATTTTTTTAATAATTAGTAAAAACTTGTAAGATATGAAAATAAGCTATAGGTATATATTTTTGTCATTAATGGGTATTTTTTTAAAATAAAAAGTAGCAAAAATTGACCTTGACTATCAAAAAAACAAAACAAAACAAAACACAATATTTGTCCAAAAACCCCAAAAACCTTGAACATGACGCAAGCCCAGACTGTGAAGGTTCTGCAGAAGCTAAAACACATTTATTTATTCACGTTTGTTTATATTAAGATACAACATTTTGGCCATATTGCCCTGCTCTCCTTATTAGAAAATTAGTCAGTGTTATGTAACTGGAATTTTTTGCACAAATAAAGCCAATATCAAACATTATGAGACATTGTAGCTTGTCTCATTGTTGTTCAACACCCTCAATACTGGATAAACGGAATAATATAGAACTGATTCTCATTGCAGCAAAGTTTTATGAATAGGCACTGAAATTTTCGATCCCAGGTGCAACAAACTTAAACCCAATGATTTGCTATAGATCATCACTGACCAGTTAAATGATAAACATGACTCAAAGCTGTAGATTTAAACTTATTTGATTGCTAGTTCTCTCTTTTGTTGTGTGGAGTCCTTCGCACATGAGCAGTTTGCGTTTCCCTTTTAGGCTGTGGACTGATTTGTCTGTGTCAGCTGAAGGGAAGTGACAGCTGAACATTCATTTACATAACCGCATACAAAAGCTCCAAGGCTGTTGTGAGAAAATGCTGAGTTACAGTTTCATATCGAAGGTCACATCTGGAATATTTTCATTTACTCTACACAGATGGATTTATTTCCCTTGAGGTTAAGAATAATAAAGCGCTGTAAATGTGAGACAGGTCCCAGGTTTCAGGTTGTATAAGGACAGTTTTGAGCAATAATATATGTACTTCCACACACGTGAGCTCAGGCTAATCAGCAACACAACAATAAAAGAATAAACTGGTTTTGTAATTTGAAAATAGTAGAAAATACAAAATATTTAAGCTTAACTTTCCTACAAGGAATATAGGTGTTCATTTTGCTTCACTAGGTCTGTTAAAACTCGAAATTATTATAAAATTGATCAGGAAATGTCCAGAGTGTCTATGCTTGTTCAAATAAGTAGAGGAGAGCGGGGTTAGTTGTCACACGGGTAGGTTTTCACAATCACTGTATTTCAGCTTGTGAATGGTGCATTTGAAAAAAAAGTCAGATAAAAATGTTCATTAAATGAATCTAAATACACTCGCTAAAACATTTTGTAAGCATTTGTTCAAGATTGTGATAAGATGAAATAAAAAAAATGTATAGCAAAAAGTAAATTTTTAGACGTTGAGAAAAAATGTTCTATTTTTTTTTTCAAAAAATTGTGTTGAAAGTTTGTAACCATTGACTTTACAAAGAGGAGAGTGACAATTAGGACTGTTTTTTTCTGAGCTGGTTTAAAAATAGAAGAAAGCTGAGGTGAGAGGAAAAAAGTCCAGTCGGGGTTGGTTGTCACACTTTTTTCGGGGTTGTTGTCACATATGATTCTCTCTAGAACAGCAGCACAGCCAGAGCGGGGTTGGTTGTCACACTTTTACAAAAGACAGATTTTCTCAAAAATACAGTATTTTAAATATTCCACTTCAATGCAGGAAATCAGTGTAAAGTTTCAACTATGAAATAAATAAACAAATGTTATGGAGCTTATTCTGTTCAAAAGTTATCGACCACTAATTCACATTAAATATATAATTTTACATTATCATTAGAATCTTGATAAAAATGCATCTTTTAAATTTCCAATTCGCTTTTTCTTGTAATTTAACGTCTCCTGATTCAGAAAATGTAAAACATTCTTGAATCAAAATGAAATCCAATATCAAACCAAAGACAAGACACATTTGTTAGCGGTCTCCCATTAACATAACATTGTGACAACCAACCCAGACTTGGGGTTGGTTGTCACAGGTGAACAATTAACATTTAATGATCAATAACTTTTGATCAGAATAAGACAGAGAACAGCAGGTTAGTTACCCAAGACTTTGAGCTTTTCTCTGTGGTTGAAATGGTTAATGTGAGATTAGCTGTTTTTGAGAAATTCAAACCAAAGTAAAAAATGTGACAACCACACCCACTCTCCCTATACATTACTAGGTTTACCATATATTGCAAACATTTCAATTCTTTTGACAACACTAATTGTAAAAATGTGCCTTGTTATCATAATTAGAATTTTAATAACAGGTTGATAAGACAAAGATTTGGAATACTTTTTTTTAAATTGCTGTGTACACAAAAAACATGAATTGATATTTTTAGTTTAACACCATCAATTATATAATGTAATAGCAAAAACAATACATCAGATTTGTTTGTAGGGAAACAAAAGTTCCAATGTATTTTGTGAATGCAGTTGCACGTGTGGTCTTCAGTTAGAGATAACAGAAGAGGAAGTCGAGTTTTACAGTGATAGGGGAGTGGGAAAGTGTACTTTGGCTCTAATCCACCTGCAAAAAGCCCAAACCCTCCCTCTCTTTGTCACAGCTGTTTCAAATGCTTGTTTTAGAAGGTTCAATTTACAAAAAGTATTGCTTTTTAAAATATATTAGATTTGAATAAGTAACACAGCATCATAAGTAAGCATATACCAGGACACATAATCAGTGTAAGAAGAGCAGGATCTAATCATACATAATAAAACATCTTTACAACCACCAGAGAAATGAACTGGGGCTGCAACGGAAAGCCCAGTTCATATTTATGCAAAAAAAAAAAAAAAAAAAAAACGTGAAATCGTGCTAATCATACGCTATTGACATGTCCTGTTATGTCGTGGTTTATATACATGTTCTTGTGAGATCGAGCTGGAATAAGGGCCTCATTTAACAATACAGTTGATAAATTGCGAGTGCAAACAGTGTTATTTGTGAGTCACTCAATTGCACATACAACACCGTCCATAAAACTTTACCCCCTCACTTTATCATCTGCAGCACCTACATTTTTGCATGTATTATAAAATTGTCTGCTGTGTCAGGCTTTTGCTCCCCTTGATTTATTGTACAATGTGTGATAAATGAGTCGTGTCTTATGGTCAGCTTGAATTAATTTTGAAATCTTGAGATTTTGGCATTTAGGACAGTATTAATGTACAGTATAACAGTTGTTCAGATACAGTGCATTGTTTTCAGATAACAAGTGTAAATGAAGCCAAATGCAGTATAATGAATAATTGCTCAGGGTTTTCAGAAGTATAAAAAGAAATCAAAAATTATACTGATGATCCCAATCACACAAAGGCCAATATTTGAACATTTTAAGTTATTGTGTTACTGAAATAAGTATCAAAACTAGAGCCGCAAACAATTATTTTTGTCATTGATTAATTGCGCGATTATTTTTTTGATAAATCGATTAGTTGTTTAGACTGTAAGAGTCACTTCAATACAATTTTTTTTTACTTTTTGAGCAGAGATTTCAGCGCTTCAGAACATTCTATTGGTGCAAATTTACAGACAAGCTAGTGTTTGCACTGAAAGGGCTAAAATTGCACCATTTTTATCACTTATCATCATCATGGCTGTTCAGTAGTTCAATATGAACCTTTTCTCGACTCATGGCATATTTTCAAGCCTATATAAGATAGGATTGTTGAAAGTAGGCCTATCAAAAATCTCAAATGAGTTGATATTAAAGCTCGAGAATGGAGGACTTTCCTTAGTCTCGAATCAGGTTTGACATAGTATAATATTAATATAGAATTGTGACAACACTAGTATAAAGACCAGTTAATGATTATTCAATGATTAAATCGTTTTTGATTTTTGCAATAATCGATTAGTTTGCGATTAATTGATTGTTGCATCCCTAATCAATCAATCCCTAATCAAGACTATCACTTAGTATCAAAATCCAGTTTGAAATTTTAGCATTGTGACAACACTAGTGTCCTTCAAACTGTTTTGGTTAAGTGAGCATGAATTATCCTTTCAAACCTTCACATAATATACATCTATAAAAACACCTAATACATCATAATGTCCTTAATGTCTCTTCTCCGCTTTAGGCCTGACAGCTGCCCACAGTTTGTCTTGTTATTTATGCCTTCCTCCTCCTCCTCCTCTTCTTCTAAAAGCTCTGAGGAAGCTGCAGCTGCGACTCTGGACTTAATGCAGAGTGACACATAGAAACGAAGGGCGGACAGCGGAGATGAACTTGCACAATTGCCCCAGTGCTTGTAATGTTTGGGTTTATTCTGCTCACTGTACACTAAGACCACTGCAAAGGACATTGGTGGCTGTAGTGAGACTGTTTTCAAAGCTTGTTTTTGTCACAGGCTCAAACTGACTAATTTAATTAAAGTCACATTCTGGGGTTTGTCAGAGGAGAGCAGCTCACATGGGAGTCATCGGCTGCTGCTGCTTTTTTCTCTTTTGCTTCCTTTCCTTGTCTCCTCTGCCTTAAAATGCATCCCCTGACCACTAGCGGTCTTTTTATTATTCCCTCAACAAAATTCTTGTCATTTTTGGATTGTGGAGACTCCATGTTATTCCCATGTTTGGCTGGGTTTTTCTGCTACTCAAAAAACTCAAACATCCTGCCAATTACTACAGTGTGGTGCTTCTAATCATCATCCATTACGACGATCAACCTAGCTCAAGATCTGGACTGAACACCAGAGAAATAATAATACACAACAATACAATTTCAAACTCTATATTGGTATTTGTCTGATTTGAATATTATACATTACATTCAGTGACACAGGACAAAAGCTCAAGACCATTCTACTATAGTTCAGAAAAGCTCACACTATGTATTGTTTATTTTATTTTCAATGCTTGTTCAAATGATTGTTTATGTATTGGTTCTAGTTTTATTGTAGTGTCAACTAGGTTTTTGATTCCTTTGACAATGATCGTCACTTGCCCCTGACAGCAGAGAATAATTCTAAAAAGGGTCACCTTATTTCGCCCCAACCACTTTTCTTGGCAGCTCACTTCCTGTTCAGCTCTGTTAACGTAGCTAACATGTTAGCTTGTCTGCCTTGTGGGCTGAACTCAATTAGATATAATGAGAGACCTAAGCTTTTAAGGTATTGCATATGCACTGTATGTTATCATTACACCTTTTATGTTTGATTGTCACTAATGTAGCTTAGGCTGGGTGGAATAAAGCTAAAGGATTTAAGTTTATCCAAAGATAATCCTCCAAGTTATTCCACCGCACCCACTTTTCTTGGCAACGCACTTTGTCTTTAGCTCTGTTAAGGCAGTTAATATGTTAGCTTGTTTGGCTTACGAGGCAATTTCAAACAGATATAACGACAATTACAATAAATACAGCGACTGAATTCTTTAGGCTAAACGCAGCTAAACAGGAAGTGCACTGCCAAGAAAATTGGGCGGGGCAGAATAAGGTGAATAGAGCTTAAGATTGTGACATCACATATCAGTAAAAAATTTAGTTGGCCTAAAATTAAACCAATATAAATTGTTAAGTGGTAAATACTAAAAACTGCTGCTCATTGAAACATGTCATAATACTAGAATTCAAACATTTTTAACTCAAATTTACTGGGTTTTCCATGGTTTTATTTTCTTCACCATAGTTTTAGGTAATAAATGCTATAAACAAATGGCATACAAAAAAAAATCTTTCCTAACTTTCATGCCCAATAACCTGCTTTCTTTAATTTCTTGTTCTTTTCCTAACTTGTAGATGCAGGTAACCTTTCAAATGCAGTATGCAGGGGGTTATACTTAATAGTTGTCTTTCTACAGTATTTAGATAAACAGATGATGTCAAGTCACAGATTAGATCTAGTATTAGGCTATTTATTTAATGCAATAAAGACTTATATAATTGAATAAATACAGTATATTGGCACGCTGTCATAGTGCATTCCAGGTATCATACATAGTAATTTTCCACATCACTTCATGCCCAAAGTAGCTTGTACAAATATATTTAGTTAGTTGTAGTTAAGTTATGAGAATACTTCATTACACATGGGAGTATTCTGCTAGACTCCTCCCTTCCTGTCCTTCCTTCCTCTCCTCGTCTCCTCTGGCCTAACTTGACCAGTCGTCTCATTCCTAAACCCTCCCAGGACGCTCTTCTTGGTTATTTATAAAACTGTCTCCTCGGGGACACAGTCATTAGGGCTTCATCAGTCACACAGACACAGTAAACACACACATTAATGACTCCAAACAGGACAAAGTACCAGGATGTCACTGTCAAATGCCGGTGTAACTGTGAGAAGATACAGTTTGGCTTTTAATTTGTGTCAGTGTAAGTAGCACCAGGAATTAAACCATCTTAAAGCGAGGTTTATTATGTACAATCCACTTTTTATTTGTGTGATGTGATAACAGTGATATCCTAACATTAGTTTTCTCAAAGTTTTATTTGGATTTAATCATGCATGCAACTGATGCTTCAGTGCTCAGAAAATTAGTATTTTCACAAAACATGTAGGTTAAAGTTGTCATGTAGCCCCTTTCCAACAAAAACAAGAACATTGTAAATGTGCTGATTGTTACATTTAAGTAAAGAGTTTTACAGAGCGGTCTAAGCTGTAAGCCATTTTGAATAATTTTGTAGTTTACAATGCACAAAATGTTAAATTATTAATCTATGGCATGTCATAAATGTTCCTATATATGAGGAAAACACATTGTCTCCTGCTTAAATTAAAATTAAAAGAAATATGTCACAGTATACACATGCTACTTGTGTCCTGCCTTACTACATGCAAAGGTTTCTGAAGTTTTCTGATGTAAAACTGTTTATTATTCACATTCTATTCCGCCCACTTTTCTTGTCACACATCTTCCTGGTTTAGCCGTTTCTTAGCGGAAGTACATTAGCAAACAAACATCAAAGTTGAATCACATAACAGTTTTATTAACTGTACATGCTGTGCACTTGTTATGAAAGCTTAGGGTGCTGTTATATCAATTTGAGCAGACAACACGTTAGCATGTTAACTACGTTAACAGAGCAAGAAGAAGGTGGCTGCCAAGAAAAGGAATAAGTGGATTTGGTAGTTTTTCTGCCCAGGATGTTAGTAAAACAAGAGCACAGTTCAAAAGATATAAGAGATGGAGGCAAGCAGGTGGCTGACCCTAGAAAAGTGTATCTTTTAAACTTGCAACTATAGACCGTGGTTCAGATCTTGTTTCTTCTAGATATGTAACAATATTCAAGTCTTCACAATACAATATTTTTTTATTTGAGACTCACCATACAATATTTATTACAATTTCACGTTATTACAGAGGGCTCACGATATTGGGAGTATGCCTTAGAATATAAAAACTTATGATATTTCAAACATTAAAGCTAATTGGCCAGTCATTTTTTTTCCTTCTTTTTTTTTTTAATCATTCATTGATTCTCTTCTCGTAAACTCATGGCTTCAGACTAATTGCCTGTCTCACCATATTGGCTTAAAATATCTTGAATTTGTTTTGTTTTGCATAAATGGTATTACGTTCTAAATTCAGAATATTTTAATGTAAGTTATGCTGTTTATGTAGATTCTGCTGATTACGACGATATATTGTGACAATGTTGTTACAAAGTTTAGCGATATCACGATATTTTAATAATGTTACATCCCTAGTTTCTTCTAAATTTCGTTCTTTGGCCACATTTGACTTGAGGAAAAAATTATATTAATTGTTTTTTATTCAGACTATTTATTAACTTGTGATTTGTTTTTTATAGTCCATTCTTTTTTTTGCCTTGACTTGCTGTTTTATGAGATCTGTCATTTGACAATTTTGTTGAAGCCAAGAAATACTTCCGCGGTCGAGTTTGCACTTTGTGTGTTTTTATTGGCCTAACTCTGAAAAACAACCAAATGTTATCATTGGACTGAATTCAAAGATCACCAAAAGTTTACTGAAAGTAACCTAGCTGTTTGTCATGTTTTATAAATAAATATATTCATCAACTATTATATCATCCAACTATGATAACATGACAACTTAATTTTAATGCATTATAAACATTGTTCTAGTCTAGTGACCCACACGCACTTATCTGGTCTTTTTGTTGCGTGATGTTGGACAGAGATCTCCCTGTTTTAGTGCCGACATTGTCAGAGTAATGGACACTTTGTGATAATGGAAACAGTTTGTCGATGCCAGGCTTTCTGCAGACTTTTGGGTTTGGGTAACCTTTATCCAGCTCTTTACACAGCCCTGGGAAACTGCCCTGAGAGGAACAGAGAGGCGACTGTGAGACAAAAAACCCTGCTCTGAATGGACGTCACTGTGTAGTATTGTGAAGCAGCAGTTTGTGGTGTAGTGTTGTAGTTTTAGGAGGCGGAACAGTGGTGGTGCTGTGGCTAATGTTCTGGTTCTGGATTTAGCACGATGTTTTTTTTTTCTTCTTAAATCATTGTTGAAATCCCTTCATTTATGAGAATGAATAGACAAAGTGAAAGTAGCTAACAAATCTCAGAAAGTACTTTACAGGAAGAAAGGTACTATTTATGAGCAATGCTTCTAATTTGGTTTGAAGGTTTTAGAGTGTGAAGGTGACTGCTGATACTTTATTTTTGTCTCTGTGGGTCAAAGATGATGACTTCAATCTTGTTTCAGTTTAGCTGGACAAAGTTGCATCCACACACTGATCTGTTGAATGTATGACAAAATGAATCTACCTGCAGTGTAACAGATCTGAGTGTTGCCTGGATTATTATTGGGTAAAACTAACCTAATGGCAGCATGTAGAGACTGAAAAAAGGGGTCCCAACATTGACCCCTCAGGCACACCACAGGTCATGGACAAGCATCAATTTCAACAAAGCTTCTTCTAGATAGATCGATGGATAGATAGTCGTATAGTGTCACACTCAGATCTAGCAAGATGAGGAGACTTTTTACCTGCATTAGTGTTCAGATTGATGTCATGAGTTACCTTGATAAGCACTTTTTCTGTGCTATGATGGGGTCTGAAACCTGACTGGAAACATCAAATTAGTTGCTATTTGTAAAAAAAAATGTCGTGAGCTATTGGTTAACACCTTTCTCAACCTTTTGTTTAGATTAATGCCAAATTTAAGATGGAGAAGCAATTTTCATTTATCTGCATAGTTGGTCATTGTTGGTCAACAGACAGATAGTTGTCATAGCACACATTATTACTGGGTAAAGACTGAAGTTAAGGGGTCCAACATTGACCCCTGGGGCACACCACAGGTCATGGCCAATGCACAATCGCCAAAACAAAATTATTCCTGTCTTCTAGATAGGACTTAAACCACTTCAGGGCAGAGCAGAGATGCCCACCCAGTCCTCTAGTCTGTGTAAAAGGATGTCATGATTGACGGTGTCAAAAGCAGAACAGACTTTGTAGCATCCATGTTCAGTTGGATGTCATTAGTTATCTTGATAAGAGCAGTTTCTTTGCTATTATTGCGTCTGAAACCTGACTGGAGAACATTGAAAGAGTTGTTTAGTAAGAAAAAAATCAGTGAGTTTTGGTAAACAACTTTCTCAAATTTGAGACCATACTATATCTACTGAATAATAATTGAATAATGTTTCAGTAACTCTGGTATCAAGATTTCTTTTCTTCAAGAGAGGCTTAATGACTCCAGTTTTTAATTTCCTCTGCTGGCTCAGTTCTGCAGACTTTGATGACCTTTCTTCTCGCCCCAGGCTCGTTTGTGTACAGCTTGACCACACAAAAGAGATGGCTTTTCCTTTGTCGTCAGCACCTGCTTCACTTCTATGAGAGCAAAATGTTATGAAAAGCAGCAGAATAGTTTTGGTGGAAATGAATGAAATGAACTGATAAGAGCTGTAGTTGTGTATTTTTCTTATTTTTCTCTTGCTCATCATCCCTCACATGTTTAGCTGTGCCAAACCACTTCTCAACGGTGTATTCCCACAATGATCGGTCAACTCTCCTTTTGCTTCTACATTTGCGAACAGCTTTAAAGACAAAGTATGCTGAAGGCTATGAGTGCACATGAAATAGCAAGACCTATCTTAAAATAATATTTTCTCTCTCCAGACAGAAGTGAAATGTCATGTAGTTGGCCTTTTTGACTCATTATCTGTGCTTTATATGTGCAGACGGGCCCAGCGTGTGTGGCATTTGAATCCACGTCTCTATAGTGAGTTAATGGTGCCTGTGCTGCTGCCTGAAGCTCAGAGCAGACTCTATGTGACTCGTGTGAACACTCAGACACGTGTGACTCTGGACACGTGCCAAGGCTGTCATTCAGAAAAAAAAATCACACTGCACATGACATGAAATCAGTGAGGATTGTCTGGATCCAAGGAAGAAATTGTTCAGTAATTGAAAGTTTGCTGATATTGTAAGATATAAGTAAAGAGGGCAAATGAATGGGCCTTTCTATGTTGAGTTTGCATGTTCTCCCCGTATCCGTGTAGGTTCTTTGGGTGCTTGGGTTTCTTCTACCACTAAAATATGTCATAGCTTCTATATGTAATCTATATGTAAACATTATAGAAATTAGCTGTAAATCTAGGTACAAGCATCTCTGCTATTGCGCTTGTAATTGTTTATTTGTAAAGTTTTTTTCTTTGCATTTAGTTAAAAATAGATTAGGGCTGCAACTAATTATTTTAGTAATCAACTGAACTGTGATTATTTTCCAATTAGTCAGGTAACCAAATAAAATAAAACAAAATGACTGTTGATTTAAGGTTTGTAGAATATTTACACTAATGTGCAATTGATAAAAATCAGAAAATCAAAGATATTTTTTTGTGTTTCTTTCTCTTTCTCTCTTCCTCTCTCTCTTTGTCTTTCTCTGTCTCTCTGTGTCTTTGTCTTTTTTTTCTCTTTCTCTTGCTATCTGTCTTTCCTCTTTCTTTCTCTCTCTCTATCTCTCTGTCTCTCGCTCTCCCTTTTTTCTCTGGGTCTCTTTCCTTCTCCCTCTGTGTGTCCCTGTCTCTCTCTCTCTCCTCTCTCTCTGTCTTCCTCTCTCTCTTTCTCCTCCGTCTCTCATTGTCTCTCTCTTTGTCTCTTTGTCTCTCGCTCTTTCTCTTTCTTTCTCAGTTTTTTTCTCTCTCTGTCTCTCTCTCTCTCTGTGTCTGTCTGCTTTTCTCTCTTTCTGTCTGTCTAACTTTCTCTTTCTCTTTTCTCTCTCTTGATCTCTCTCTTCTCTTTCTTTCTATGCTGCAGTTCACTCTAAAGACATAAACATTTCCTGTCCCTCCCCCACCACAGCTCAAGATTAATCCTACTGTAAGCATCACTTGACATTAAGTCAACAGATTAAACTGGAGTTTCTTCTTTGCAAATAATTATCACCAGTAACGTGACCATGATGTTTTAGAAGCAGAATGTATAATTCATTTTTTTGTTGTTTGGGCCTTCACATTCCTCTGTAGATTTAAGGTTGGAGCAAGAGAAGATAACACAGGACACACACGAGAATGACAAATAAAAAAGAACAGACGGTCTACGGATAATAAACAAGCTGCAAGTTGAATAGAACGCAATAAAAAGTTATGGAAATATAAGGATGCATTGAAACATGAGTTGAACTGTCACATGCTAGCTATAAACAAACTCATTTCTGGATTTTATGAACAAACTAGATGTAGACCTGACACTGCACGCTAATTTACCTCAACAGATACTTACAGACAATGTATCTATGCTTGCGCCAAACTGATTTACTTGAGTTGAGGATTTTTACTCTTCAAAACAGGAAGTAGACATTTAAACTCTCATTTTACTTCCTCTTTATCACAAATCTTATTATTTTTATTTTTTTGCTTCACTACAGCTCAAGAAGATACTTTTAAAAAACTGGAGTTAACCACCCCAGCACATCAATCAAAACACTGCATTTGACTGTTTATGAGAAATAAATTACTTTATTATTATTGGAATGAGACTATACACAGCGACCTAATTTTGCCACAACTTGCACAATTACAATTTACATTTTGGTGGGAAAGACATAGTTTACCATTTGGCTACATGAAAAGTTAGGTATAGCTTTATCTTTTACAGTAGTTATTAAATCTTGTTTGCCTCTTTGTGTCCAGTTGAGAACGAGAGCCACTGTGACTTTGTGAAGCTGCGGGAGATGCTGATCCGGGTGAACATGGAGGATCTGAGGGAGCAGACCCACGCGCGGCACTACGAGCTCTACAGGCGCTGCAAACTGGAGAGATGGGCTTCAAGGACACAGATCCTGACAGCCAGCCATTCAGGTAAGATACAGATATACAGGCGCAGTAAGCGTGAAGTGAAATCCACCTCCACATCCCTGACAGATCAAGTTTAAAGTGAAGCTCACCCCCTATACTCCACTCACAGAAACACATTTCAAACTGATGGAAAAGCATTAGGAAACGTAAAAGAGGGTGTGAGAGTGGAGAGCTGCAGTGTGATTGGTTCGACCGCAAGAATAGTAGGCAATGCTAACAACCAGAAAAAAAGTAATTTTAGAGTTTGGCTTCACTTGTTTTCTCTTTATTTAATTTACAGTATCATGTGAAATACAATATAAAACATTACATGTTGCAATGTTGCATTTGCAAACAAATACTAAACAACACAAAACAATCAAGGAGCGGAGAGAGTGAAACCTGTCTTGAACATATGAATATATAAATACGTAGTAATGTTTTGCGATTGTGTAGGATGGCTCTAGGGTGGATTAACTGAGGCTTCTATTTAATCATAAATATATGCATAAAACACTATCTATACAATATATACCATGCCTATATTTATATACAGACACATTATATTACACACACTTGCTGCCATCACCACTACTCATTTCCAAGCTGAGGCATTCTCATCCAAATTAGATGAAATGAGTCCAATGACGATCGGTATAGACTTTTTTTAATATTGAAGGTGCCAAAAGTGTCCCTTTTAAGTGTCTAAAAAAGTTTGGCTTCACTTAAAAAATTGCTGTTTAGCTGTCAGATTGCAGATTTGTTAACCAGGTCTATGATTAATATATCTCTATAATTACGAGGCTGTTGAATTAAAAAAAAAAAACATCACAAGAAAGAAAATTCAAATTAGATTATATATATTTAAAGAGAAACATAATGATTTAATTGTTTGTCCATATGTGTTGTCATAGTCAGATAGCATCTGAATGCACTAGGACTGTAGTCGAAGACATTCTTGTTTTCTGAAGACATTTCGTTTCAGTTGATTAGTCGACTAAAAGAGGTGTGGCAAAAGGTCTCCAATTGAACCAGTATCTGTATAAACTGACCATGTAGCAAACCTAATGTGTAAAAATGGTAAAATGCTAATCATACTTAATACATTTTTAGGTAAATTACACTATACCTTTAAATTTTGGCTCCTGTCAAATTCAAATCTGGAAAGTCTAAATAAAACAATTAGTCAATTACTAAAATTTTGATGGACTAATGCAACATTGATGATTACCAGTAATCAGCTTAACTACTAAAGGCTGACAGTTCTAGCATGCACATAAGGAATTATGACTCAATTTGAGAAATGACAATCCAACAAGCATGCTATCCATAAAACAGTGCAGGAATCGAGTGCTTACTTGAGATGTGTTTATCATATGTTCAGTCAGTGTGTATTCTGGCTGTCTATTGTCTCTACACAACACCTGTTCATTGTTGTGGTTTTGCTTCGTGCAGCCTGCAGGAGACGTACGAGCCAAGAGGAAAGAGTTCCTGGGCGACTTGCAGCGTAAAGAGGAAGAAATGAGGCAAATGTTCGTCAACAAAGTGAAAGAGACGGAGGCGGAGCTCAAAGAGAAGGAGAGAGAGGTGAGTTCTGTCACAGTCTGCGATTCACAAAATGATTTATAGCATTACTCAGGGCTTTTTAGTTTTTTAGTCTAGTCGAAATGCACGTTGATACTAGAAGCAAAGATAAACGTTTTAAGGGATCAGTATGGACTGACTGATACAGGATGAAAAATTTATTAAATTCACTCATTCCTTGATCCGTTGCAGCTCACGACAAGTTTGAGCAGCTGAAGCGCATGCACCAGGAGGAGAAGAGGAAGGTGGAGGAGAAACGGCGCGACCTGGAGGAGGAGATGAACGCTTTTAACCGCAAGAAGGTCGCCGCGGAAACACTGTCCTTATCCCAGCCGCTCAAGAAGGACAAGGACAAGAAAAAGTAAGTCTGTGAACTAACACTGAACTGAACCAGAGAAGCTATTTTATTTGTAGCTAACATTGGTAATATCTTCTATAATTAATCCCATACTTATTTACTGCCCACCTCTGGTTTGAACCTCTCTCCTCAGACTTCCTGTAGCCTTTCTTCTGTTCTTTTACTAACAGAGTCCATGTCATTATGTTAATTAGCGGCCTAATTAAAACACTGCTGTAGACGTATCTTCAATAACCACCTGTGACTAAACCGTGGCTCTGCAAAAGGAAACTCGCTGCTCTTTTGTTCAGGCCAAACTCTTCCTGTCCTTTCACTTATTTCCAGTTATTCAGGAAGAACACAGAACACGGCCACAGAAGAGACAGTATGAGGGCATTAACTCACATTTTAATATGTTTATAGAATAAACTCTCACTCAATCGTGAAGATAAGTTTTTAATTGTCCATAATGAGGAAATTTTATTGTTGCGACACATAGTTCAAGAACAGCAGGGAAATAGAAACATGCAATTAAACAAGATAATAATTTTAAATAATTTTCCAAAAATCAATGATTATAATAGACTAAAACTCAGTGTATCTGTGTATTATTTAAATAAGTCAATCCATTTTTATCAATGAAATAAACATCAGTGCTGCAGCTAACCTTCATTTTGATATTTTATTAGCTTAGCATTGTTTTCTTTCATTAATCAACCATTTGTTTAAAACGTAAAATCACAATCAGAAAAGTTTTATTGCCATTGTCGGTGAACAGCATTCACAATATTCACAATAATCACTTTGCTTTGATGCTAATATACAACATAGTGTGATAAGAATAAAGAGTAGAAATCACCTATGATAAAAATAAATAACACAAAAAGCAATACTGTATGAAGTAAACAGGCTAAGTCTCGTGATGAGATTCAACTTAGTATGAATCTATTTTGAAATAGATTCATACTAAGTTGTTTAAAATTCTGCTGGAGTTATGAATTATTAACAAAAGTACTACTTGTGCACTGATTATTTTCTGTGCACTTGCTGCCCAATTTGAGTCTGTTATCAACAAACTATTTGTCATTTATGTAAACCTATGCGTTATAAAATTTCCTTTTGACCCAATTTTTTTTACATAATTAGCAGCCTAAACAATAAAAACAAGTATGGATTATAAAACTATAAAATACAGAGGCTTTTTCACAGTCTTGCATAAACAATAAATTTGTTCTTTACATTTAATAAAAATGAACAGAAAGGCAAGTATGTTGCAAAATTTATCTTCAGACATGCTCCTGTGTACCGTCACTTTGGAATCCGAAGCACCAGAACCAATAATAAAGTGTAGTAAAGGTGATATTTTTCCCACATCAGGAATTGAGTTCAAGCTCCATGTTTATGGCCTTAAAACAGTGCATTAGCTTCTGTGCACTTGCAATTGGTTTTATATTTAAAATAGCTAACTTCTGTAGTATTTCCTGTTACTATCTTACACTCAAAAAGTGCAAGATATGTGTCCTTTAAATTTTAACTTTACTATATTTATATATTGCTTAACTATTTGTCTAGATGCTTTTAGTGCTTATATTATTTATTCATCTATTTATTTATGAATTTCATTAATTTATATCTTTAGAATTTTGACATTAAAGCACACAGAACTGACAGCGATTTTGAATTTGTAGTGAATATTTTAATTATAAAATAAAAAGAAACCACAATCAAGTTAAATGTTTACAGGGCTGGAACAACAGCCCTGTAAACATTTGTCTCTTTTCAACATTTAAACACTGGATATATTGAAAGAATAAGGATTTAGAAGGACTCTGGCGCCATCTTGTGACTACATTTCAGCTCTGCAACTTTGTGTGGCCATGTGTTTGCACTCAGTCATTCACTTTACCAACTACATCTAATAAAATGTAGTTGTAGTATTTTTTTTACTCACCATTTCTCACTTTTAACCCTTTTCTTTCCAACTCAGTCACGTATAATTTCATATTTTGTCTTGTATCCGTTATTCATTCATTTTATTTTTGCTTTTATTGTTGTTTTCAGTTAATTTATGGCCGCCGTTCACCTTTCCCCCACCGCGGATCTGTCCTCATCACCATAGAAAACAGCAACACTTTTCTCTGTCTAAGAATTACTTTTGTTTTATTTTATTTTTAAACTCTCTGTGTAAACATTCCATCATTGTGCACAAGGACCAAAGACACTGAGGATGATGACGACCCCCCATCACGGCTCATCTCATGTCTTAATATTCAGGACGTTTTGGACACTTTATACGTTGTTTTTATATGTTGGTATTTGTTTGTTTTTTTTCCTTTGACCACCACAGACATAGAAAACAATTTTATTTCTAATATTTTCCTTTTTTCACTGTGTCTGCTTCTGAGCAAACAGTTTACTGCATTTTCAGATGAGGTAAAAACATAATGTCACATCATTTTCTTTTGTTTAGACCTAAAATGCACTGTGTAACTTTTGAGGAGGGTCCGTCGCCTGATCGTCTCCATGGAGATGTTGTTGCTATGGCTATGACCTTGCAGTATAAAAATCTATGGACTTAAATTATAATAAATGTACTTTTTTTCTCATCTTAAAAGTAAAAAGAACGTGCTAATCTGACAAGAAAATGCCTGCAAATTTGGTAAAATGCTGGAAAATAGGGAAAAAGAGAATTTTAACTGTTGCTTCACTGGAAGTATATGATTTGTCAAAGTTTGAACCTTCTACATTTTAAGTGACTTTGGCTAGAAGCTAAAGGAGGGACAATATATTAATTTTTGGTTAAAAACTAGTTTCTTTGCATCATAGAACAGGTCCATGTCAAAATGATGCACTAAAAATACAATTCACAATAAAAATACAATAGAAATAGGCTGCGTGCACGGAATTCAGTTGGCTTGCGTACGTTCAAAAAATGCTAACTTCTGTACACACGACCACTTCCTGTTAGCGTTACCATTTAGACACATTCACATCTCTTTTTTAAACACACAAGTGTCTCTGGTGAAATCTTCCTCTGATATGTAAAGTCTTTAACATGTTTTCTGTAACATTTACCACAACTGTCTGATCTAAAGAGGATTTATTTGTTTAAAACTGATGGAGTGAAAACATCATTGAAAAGCATGGACAGGAAGTGTGTACAGGATGTAGTATTTTGAACGTACGCAGCCACTGCACTGAGCCAATTACATACAATCCACATCCAGTATGTGTTTTTCATTACATAAATATATCCTTTAAGAAGCCAATGTAACAAATCTCGATCAGAGTTTTCCAGACGTTCGAAACTCCAGTAGCTTTGGCAATTTCAGGCTCAGTTCTGTACCAGCTGTTTTATACAAACTCTTAAAAGAGAGAAATCATTTTGGATTCTCTTGGCAACATTTTCAAGTTTCTATATTAACTTTATGACAATAAAGGCGTTCTGTTCTGTTCTATTCTACTCTACTGGATCGTATTTCAAATAGGGCTGGGCAACTACTTGAAAAATGGGGAGATCTAGATCGAATTGAATGTCAATGGTTTGTTTTTTTTTTTTATTTAATTAATTAACCTTTATTTAACCAGGAAAGTCCTATTGAGATTCTGTATCTTTCACAGAAGAGTCTTGGGAGAGGGAGGCATTTTGAATAGAAAGATTGAAAACTTTTGTCAGAAGAAATGTGTGGTTTGGAGCAAAAGCCAAACTTTGAGGCAGTATATAATCTATAATGAGAAAAAATCTAATACATAGGACATAATAAGTTTTAGTTTTTGTTTCTGTTTATAAATATTTCTTTTGTTTTTGAAAAGGTTAAACAAAATTGAATAAAAAAATCATGATTACCGGTATATTTTTTCCCAGATCACCTAGCCTTATTTCAATTGACTAACCCTGGCGCCTAAAGGGTTAAGTCCTAAAATGTGAGATGACAAGGCAAATGTAGTTAGGGGCATATTAAGCTCCAAAATTACAATAATGCAGAAAACTAGTTTGCATTTATTCATTGTGCTTGTAACTTGCCGTGCATGTCATCTGTCTCCATAGAGATGGTAAGATCAGGTCAATGCCATACTGTGGAGCTTTCCAGACAAAACAACAACACAAAGACAAACCGACTGCGAACCTACAACACAAAAGTTACACAGTGCAACTTTAAAGGAGACATATTATGCAAAAATCATCTTGTATTCCTGATTTCACTTACCGCCCGTCTCCATTAACCTCTGTTTGTAGATATGTGTAGCTCAAAAACTCACTCAGGCGTCTAGTGATGCTTATAGGGCTGTAAAATGTCACATTAATATAGTTACTTTCTCAAATATAAGCACAAAAACTATAATCCAATGCTTGTTATGATGAATGTGACTTTAAAGAGACGGAGCTTATCATATGAACAGTTTTGAACAAGAAAATAATGAACTTGAATCTATTACTAAGCTGTTTTAGATCAATATTGTGAGTTACTCTGCAAAAATATAAATCTAGCCTTGCTTAAAATGACTTGGATGTAGAATTTTAACTTTAGTTCAATGTAAACTATCTGGAAAAAAGCACAATATGTCTCCTTTAAAAGATGTAAATATAGGATTAGCTCAAATCAATGCTTTTGCTCATTGATTTTTATAATGACTAGAGAGAGAGTTGCCATGGTAATCAGTAGGAACAAATGTCCAGTTCTGGCAGCCATCTTGTGTAGGTAGAGTCTACTTAAGACCACATACAAACTAATAGGAAGCTGAACTTTTAACTGACTTTTTCGCTTCAATGCTTTGAGAACTGAAGCTTTTTGTATTTATACATTTATTTATGCTTCTGTTCAACTAAAGAAAAACTTTTATAGCAATGACGTAAGCACGATAATAAGGAATGTTTGTTAAATAATGTAATGACACACAAATAGTTAAATTGTGCAGCCAATCCAACGCAGTGCAGCGTTTTAGGCTGAATATGTACATTTACAGACAGTTCTCAGTATTATTTGGATTCTAAATTTATAATTAAATGTTAAATTAGTCCCTTTAATCAATGAATTATGTGGTCTTGTTTTTACATTATTTTCAATTTGAATTTTGCTGCCTGTCCATTCACAAGATGGCTGCCTTATTCCATGACAACAGGCCCCACCTTCTCTTCTCGCACTATAACAACCAATGGCTTTTGCCCACATATAGTGCATTTTTGTAAATCTTAACCTATGCAGTCCCTTTGTACAATGGACCCAAACGCGTAAATAGCAATACAACTGAGTACCTGTATACTGTATGTATATATGATACATATACACTGGTACTGACTTTGTACTCTTATGCAATACTCTGGTGCTGTTTTGTATTAACTCATACATGTTGTGAAAATTTTTAGAGTTTTCCTAGCTTTGTATGCAAAATGTCTTAATATTTGGATAATATAAGAAGAAGAAGCACATATGCCGGTGTACATTGTCGTTTAATATTAAGTTTGTTTGTTATCTTTATTGTTTTGGACACACAGTCACAAAGCCAGTATAAAAAAAACAACACGAGGAAGCCATAAATGAGCAGATCCAAGACGAGAGCAGCTGTATTTACTGTTACGGATGGAAATAAATGACCCGGTTTGACGTGTTGTGGTTTTGTCGTTGATGTTTGGAAGCTGCTGACGCTTTTTCACTCGCACAAAAGGAAAAGGGAGTTGTCGGGAACACATGTTTACTGTAGAAGCGCAGGTGTTGGAGAGAGAGAAAGAGAGAGAGAGAGAGAGGGGGAAAGAAAGGGAGGGGGGGGGGGGTGATAAGACAGGGAGAGGAAGAGCAAGAGAGAGAAAAGAGGAGGAGAGAAAGAGACTGAGAGAAGAGGAGGGAGGGAGAAATGGTATATATGAGAAGGCAAGAAGAGAGGGAGAAATGAAGGCAAAGAGACAAAGGGGAAGAGAGTCAGAAGGAATAGAGATGAAGAGAGCTAAAGGGAGAAGGGAGAGAAAAAGAGAAGAGAGATGAGGTTGAGAGAGAGAGCAAGTGGGGAAGAGGGAAAGATGAGACTGTAAGAGAGAAGGGGAAAGAGAAAGACTGAGTGAGAGGTAGAAATAGAAAAAGAAGGGAGAAATTGGCAGAGATAAGGCAAGAAGAGAGAAAGGAGGGAGGTAGAAATGGGGGCAAAGAAACAAGGGGTGAGACAGTGAAAGAGAAAGAATCAAAAGGAATAGAGAAGAGGAGAGAGAAAAGAGATGAGATTGAGAAAGACAGCAAGTGGGGAGAAAAGAGGCAATGAGACTGCAAGAGAGAGGGAAAAAGAAAAGAGATCGAGAGAGGGAGAAATAGGGAGAGGATACAGAGCAACAGAGAGAGACACCAAGAAAGGAGAAGTAGATTGAGAGAAAGACTGAGTGGGGAAAGAGAGTGGGTAGAAATGGGGCAGAAGGAAAGAGAGAAGAGAAAGAGACTGCAAAAGGGGAAGAATGTAAAGAGATGAAGAGAACAGGCAAGGAGGACACAAAATCAGAAGGAAGAAGGAGAGAGAAATAGTTTGAGGAAAGGGGAAAGAAAGGGGGGCAGCAAGGGGTGTACGAAAAGAAAAAGAAGAACAAATAGGGGAGAGGAAACGGCAAGAGACAGAAGGGGAAGAGATAAAAAGAGACAGCTAGAGGAGGAGGGAGGAGAGAAGACGAGAAAGTGGTGTGAAGAGGAGAGAGAAGAAGAAAAAGGGGTGGTGAGAAACAGGGAGGAGAGAAAGACGGAGAGAGAAAGAGCGAGAGTGGGAGGGAGGGGGGCAGACAGATGGAACTGTTGAACTTCCTGTTGATGTGAGAAAAACAAAGTCAAGACTTGCTCAACAGTATTTGCCGTTAGAATGTAAACAGACAAATACAGAAGTACAGCTACTCAGGAATCATCAAATCCACTTTAAAACAAAAAATAATGAAATATTAGATTCCTTCTTCAGAAAATTCGAAAAAATCGTTTTCTAGAGAGAAAAAGGGAAGAAGCTCGGAAATACAAGTGTGACAGACTTCATGTGATTCTCCACAGCGTGACACATGTTTTCTACATCAGCGTTACAGTAGTAGTTGTTGTTGAAGAGTCGATGATGCAAGATTTCACATGAATAACGAGTTCTTGTCCTGTTCGGTTGTAAACAACTCGAGGTCTGAGTGGCTTGGGCAAAAAACTCCACAAACAGTTGGCAAGTAGCTAAGTATTTTTACTCAAGCACTATACTAGTTTTCTTGAGTATCTGTACTTTACTTGAGTATTACAAAATGTGGTGACTTTTCACGTTAACGTCTACATTTTTTCAATCAGTAACTGTACTTTCTACTTCCTACAAAACAAGTTTTTACTTTTTTATTACCAAAAGTAATACATACTTAGTAATACATGCCATGTATTAAAGATTTTTGAACAAATTAACAGGTGAAAATCGTCAAAGCTTGATGATTTCTAACAAAGATTACACATTTACTGTACTACTAACAATTTACTGTAAAGCCCATATCACACTACAAAATTCTAGATTGTGAATTAGAACTTAGAACCTGGATTTAATCTTTATTTTTGCCATTTTTTAAATTATTTGCTGTGAAGTAAGACATTTTTACAAATTTGAGTAAAGTCAAATCTCTAAAAAGAATCAGAAATGTCTTGCAACAAGCTAAATAAGATGACTTATTTCTACAGGGTTTGAACAGTCATGGGAAACCTTGAAAAGTCTTGGAAAATTCTATTCTAATTTCCAGGCCCTGGAAAAGTTATGGAATTCTATGGGTTTTGAAAAAGTTTTGGAAAAATCTGAATTGTTTTAGATTAAAATAAATCGGGGATAATTTGTTCTGTTCTGCTGGTAGGGCAGGGCAATTAATAAAAAAGCAACAAGAGATTCAGATTCAATCCAATCGACAATTATTGAGTTTGGATCAAAAGCCAAGCTTTCAGGAAGAATACTGATATATTATTTATTAAATATCTGATTCATATTTATAAAACTATTGGAAAAGCTGAATAAAGTTGAATAAAAAACTATTTGTTAACATAATAAACAAAAGATTTGCACTTGAAATAAAATGACCTGAAGTTGAAAGTATTTTCTGATCCTGATTTTTATGTGTAAGAATCTATAAAAACTTTGGTTTTGGTCCTAATCAGTTAATGAAAGGGTGGTTGTTGACTAAAAAGTATGTTAAACAAGATCATGCGAAATTGTTTTGGAGAAGTCATGGAAAAGTCATGGAAAACTGAAGTCTGTACGAACCGTGTTTCTAGTCTTAGTAGTTTTAACCGAGACTAGACAATAACTTTGTACTTAAGTAAATTTACACAATACTTTTAAGTAAAGGAGTTTCAGCAGAACTTTGACTTTTACCAGAGTCGTAATGTACTTTTACTTTAGTGAACTTCAGTACTTTTGCCATCTCTGTCCACAAATATCCTGCTACTTTAAAAGAACCTTCTTCCTCATGTTCACTGCTAAAACTGGGTTAAATACAGTATACCTGGTCATTATATAATTTCTGAAGTGATCAAATAGGAGAATCTGGATTTCTTCTGATTGTCAATACCTCCGCAGGTTTTGACTAGAAAAAAAAAACAGAAAAGAAGTGAAACTTAAGCGGCAAAAACAGATGAAAATATGTGTTACATTTTAAAATTAACTCGATTAGTCTACAATTTCAAAACTGACTTTCATTTAGTCAGCAAATACAAATTTAAAAGTGTATTTCACACTCCAAAAAACATCTTAACCTCTATTTGATTGTTCTTTTTAGGAGATGTAAATGTGCCCATGATAGAACACCCAATGGTTAAGAACTTTAGTTGATTTGTTGAACGATTTTGTCAATCTGAGTCATTTTATATGAGAAGTTATTAATTTTTATTTGGCCCCAGTACTACCTAAGCGATCTCTCACACTCCCAATACTCCCTAAAATGTTAATACTTTAGACTTTTAGCTAAATAAATGGGTTTCCTAGTAGTATATTGTCAATTATTGGTTCTGTATTTTCCTCTTTTAATATACTTTGGCCCAAATTTCACAGTTATCCAAAACTAATGCAAAAGGCCTATTGGATTTTTTAGCTGACTCGCGTCAAAGAACAAGAATAATTTTTCTCTGTGTCATGACTAAAGTTGGACTGAACCAGACTCGTCCACATGGTTTTTACAAACATGGAAAACCTGGAAATCAAATTCTCAGGCTTTGGAAAAATTTTAAATTTCATTGGTTTGGGAAACATTTTAAAATTTGGCATAATATTATGTGACAAAATCAAACCCATTAGTATTCTTTTCTTCTAACCAAATGAAAGCCCCAAATCAGTTTTAGAATGTATAAAATTGGATAAATTAAGATCTGGTTTGTCACAAAATTCCCAGAAAACTTTAGTCTAGAACAAAATTCACTTAAGTATAAATACAGCTAGTCCCAGGTCACTTCCATCAGATTAAAAATGACTGTCAGGTAAGCGAAAACAATTTGTAAGTATGGGTGAGCACAATTCTGAATGTTTAAACTTAGAGTCCAGGGGTTATTTAACAAGTTATTTAATCTTTACATTAATAATTGATCTTGTTTGCTAATAATACAAAACTTCTATTAGAATATTCTGATTCTGATATTTCTTGTGCTTACAACTTGTAATTCTGTAATGTAAACAGAGAATTCAAATGGGGTGGGTGCCCTTCTCCCCTCTCCTTTTCGAACCAGTCTGGGCCTAGGATGTATGAATGTACTAATAAAAACATATGCAAGCTGTACAAATATGCATCCTTTTGTTATTTGATGTTCGAAAGAATGTTTCAAATCAAAAAATGGTCAAAACAAAGTGTCCCAATCTTCCAAAACTCTGTCCAGATGACAACTATAGAACAGGCCTTTCTACTATAAACTTGGCCAATACCAATAAGGAACTGATATATTCATCCTTAGTTTCTACAGAATGAAAACTTCTAAATTTGGCCCAACTATTCATATATTCTGGAAGTTATCTTGTGACTTGACATCACTATGTACAAAAAGTTAAAATGGTCATGGAAAGAAATGGAAAATGATGTGATTAAACAAGCACAAAAAACACAGAGTTAGACTTCATAAACTTAGCTTTATTTGTTTTTTAATGAAACAAAGAGAAAATAGCTGCTTTTGTATTGAAGAAACCCANAATATATACTTTATATTAAGACACACGTGGTTGCTTGACAACTTTCTTCATCATTTATTTTATTGACCTTATTTCATCTAGAAAGTCCCACTGAGATTGGAATCTCTTTCAGAAAAGTCCTGTTAGTTAGAGATGATGAAGCCTAGTACATGTTTTTAGTGGTGTGGGAAACCAGACCATCCAGGGAAAGTACTTTTTAGCAACAACTCAGTGTAAACTAAACCTTTTGTCCAGGAGTGATCCATGGTACTCTACTAAGAAGCCAAAAAAAAAAAAAAGGCTGAACTAGGATGAAAATAGTAAAATCTTCATGAATTGATCTTAACTACTAAATAGTAAGTAAAATGTGTAGTCCAACTTGTCATAGACACTTTAATCTACAATCAAAATAAAAAACAGTCAGTTCAGGTTGTTTAGTGTGATGTTTGTGCTGTAGTTTAAACTGACCTGTGCCTTCTTCATCAGGTCGTTGCAGATGGAGAACCAGTCGGGAGTCAGCGCTTCCAGCTCCAAAGTGATGATGGCCAAAGCCAACGTGGAGCCTTTGAACTGCCAGAGCTGGTGGCAGGCCATACAGTGCTGCGCCTGCCTGGTCCACAGCGCCCCTGGAGGCCCGAGGGTCTGTTCTGAGCACCCGCACCAGAACCCAGGCCAATGGACGGGATGAGGAAGGGCTGTCCCGAGACCAGCAGGGCGTGGAACTGCAGAGAGACACAGAAATACAGGGAAACTTAACACGGACCAAAACGTTTTAACTTCCTTTTGTCTTGTCATGTCGTCTGCCTCCAGGGTGACCACAGAAACGTTTACATCTGTCCTGGTTTGAGATTAGTTCAGTCTATCGTCAGTTTTTGTGTTGTGGCATCGACAAAGTTTGTGCAGGATGAAGAAGTCACATTTGAGATTTTTTAAGACACAAAATGCAAGAATTAAGATCGATTTGCGAGTCGTAACTTAAAATTATTTCAATGCTGCTTCGGATATGATTTTATATTTTGCTGCAATAATGAAAAATCAAATGAATTGACAATGAATTAACAAAAAAAAAAGATAATTATTATACAGCAGCCAGGCATTCCATCTGTTCCACCAACCAAAATACAGTAGAAGAAACACATATTGAGAACCTAATCGCAAATTTTCTGACAAAGCTACAGCAGTGTGAAATAAATCAGGAAATCGGACAGAAATGTTTAATATTTTGAGCAGTGCAAATATTTTTACGACATGCAATGGCAAAATATAAGACTTTTTAAACCCGTTTCTAGGGCTGCAAGATTATTTGCTATTGAATCAAAATTTGAAAAGACAAAATAAGTCTTAAAAGTTCCAAAATTTCCTCCATTAAACAAAAGAACTTGCCTTATTCTGCATTCACAAATATAGGCCCTGCACTGCAAAGGTGAGTAAAATAAAATTATACTGTAGTATTTATTTACACTGCATTTACATTTTCAGTTTTGTTCAAGCCCAAATATTTGCCCATGTGGTATACATTTTGCTTTAGCTTAGGGAAAACTAATTTCTGCCTAAAAGTGAAACAGGAAGTGCAACACTTAAGCAGTTTCTTTAATTGAATTGAATCAAAAGCTAAAAAAAATTGAGATTATATATTTGATTTCTACATTCTTTTAACCCAAAACTACATGATATTCATGTTTTTCAGAGTATAGATTAGATCTGTAAGTTTATATGTGTATTTATTGTTCAGGACACATTTAAATGGAAACAAAATTCTACCGTAGTTACCAAAATTGGACAGTTGTTGTGTATTCAATGAGAGATCAGCCAAAGCTAGTGCAAACGTGAACATTTAAGGGAAATAGTTGTATATTAAATTATAAATTGAGTGAAATTATTTTAAACTAAAGCAAGTCTCAAAAGTTGTTCAAAGCAAATTAAGACATTCCAAAATTTTTACAGTGTTTTAGCATACCTACAGCTTCTGATCACTGATGAAAAGAGAATAGTCTAAACTTTTTGGACTGAAATCTCAACAGGACAATGTGGTCACCCTGGCAACATCCCATTACAGCTCCAGCTCTAGTTGTACGTCATTTTTATAAAGATCCATGTGTTGCTCGAGTGTTTCCGCTTTACGAGACTTTGAAAGCAGCACAGCTCTCCCATCATGCCCCTCTCCGCTCGCCCTCTGCCCATCGCCTGTGGACTCATAGTGACTTGTTCGTATTGTATCGTACGTGCAGTGCTTCCCTGTGGTCCATGTCAGGCTGTAACTGTTAGACCTGCTCTGAGCGGGGCTGATGCGTTCAAGGACTGGGATTTCTGTCGGGAATTTTCTTCACAAACAGTCGCGCTGTTGAAAATTTGTTGCATTTTAGTCTAAAGTTCGGTAAAAGCATGGTAATGGGATTGAAATGGTAGGATTATCATCTCTTATCTCAATGGGCCCTTTTCATGCTGCTGTTAGGCTAGTTCTGGTTTGCCTAATAGTGTGTATAGTTTCTTGTTTCATTCACTCTTTATGGAGAGCTAGCCAACATGTGCTAAAATTAATCCACATTTAAAAATCCCAAAGCAGAGAGCAGATTTCAACTAGATCAACACTGGCAGACCTTCACATACGAGATAAAAACTTTACCAGGGAAAGGCTGTTTGTTAAAGTGAATATTTTTGGCACAACGCTAAATGCTAATGCTAACACTAAATGCCAGTAGATTGAAAGCTAGTTCAGTTTATATTTACCTTAACATTAACAATTAAATTAAGGTTAGCATTAGCTTTGAGGCACAAACAAAAAGCTTATTAACCTCGCAAGTTACCTTTTAGTGCAACTACGCATGCGCAGGCTGAAATTGGCCTACATATTTTAAAAACATTATTTAAGTGTACAGTTAATATTATTTATTTAGTTTGATAATTATGAATGTATTTCACAAAGGTTTGCCAATAGAAAGCCCAAAACGGCAACTATTTATCTGCATTTTAAGCTAACAGCTAAGCTAACAGTTCAGCTAACAGTTAACAGTATTTACGGCTTTGAAACAGTAATAATCTCTTTTTACAATCATTTGTTTGGTTGAAACCTCTAAGAAGGTTTTGTGTTTAACAGCTTAGTTTCGTCTATGTTTAATTAAAATTCAAAGCAAATAAAAACAATGTAAAAGAAGTAAAAGCTAACGGTACAAAGCAACTAGCCTCACAACTTGAAAAGGGCCTATTATTTTTCCACAATCCTGACTAGACATGTAGCAATAACTTAAACAAAATATCAAACTAAGCTCCATTTCTAAGATGCAGCAAGACTATTGTAAATATAAGAGCAAGAATCAAATATTGTTGTCAAAACAGAAAGATTTGGTTATGTTACATCTCTAGAAATTGTGTCTTTCTACAGAGCTTTGAACAACAGAATAAACACCATTTTAAACATTAATTATGCTGTAAAGTTAAAAAGATCCCTGACTATGAAGATAAATATGGCTTAAATGCTAGTTCTGGCCATGTTTACTAAAATAAATTGCAAACAAATATATAATACTTACTATTTTTTATAAAATTGTCATTGTTTGGAGCCATTGGCAGCCAGCCATATTGTCCAGGTGCAATGCATTCTGGGGTTGATGATGTCAAATGGTTGCTTTTGTTGTTGCCATGGTTGCTCCTACCATAGTTGCTCCCTAGGCTGTTACCTGACAACCACCAGAAGACACAGACAACCATTTGATGTCATAACCAAAGCAAAATGGCAGCCTCCAGTTATCTCTTAAAACACTATTTTAATAAAACTACAAATATTTCCGAGGTATTTATCCTGTAATTATATAAGTAATGATATTATAAGACTTTTAGGGTAAACATGTGATTATAGCCAGGGTTCACTTTAAAGACTACAGTGTGTAGCCAATTTGAAGGGGAATACATGAAGTTTCTGTCCACACTAGACAATCTGTGTGGAGTAAAAGTCGATACAACTCAACTTTGTGGCTCAGTGAGTCGAGCTAAAAGGATCATTCAACCAACCAGACAACAGACGAAGTATTGACAAGCCGACAACAGCGTCTCTGCTTGTGAACAAAACACCTTTCACAATCAAAACAGTATTATTGTTTCATACATTTTTATTTTTGTATGTCGTTTGATTTATCACTGGAGTTTATGGGAAGAAGAAGAGCTCAAATATGTTAAACTTAGCATCTATTTTTATCATTTCAAGAGTTCAAATATTTAGAATAGCATTTAAGATCACAAATTCTGCCTTCCCAAGCTTATTATGAAAGATGTTGTTTGACGAGAAGTGTTGAGAAACGGTGAATTTTACTTTACTTGAAGATTGTTTGTTGAAGGGAGAATGTAGAACGAGAAAGCACTATATTTATTTTAGAATATTTATTTAAAATGTGATTATTTCGATATTTTAGAAAAGGAAAAAAGTCTTTATTTTAATATGTTTTTATTGAGACACAGTATTTATTTTCAAAGTATTGGGTTTTGTAAAGGCTATGAGTAGAAGTAGATGTAGAAGGGTAGATTTAGGCACAAGTTAGTTACGTTTTTAAGTCTCTGACACAGAAAAGAAGCAGCACAGACTTTTGGTTTGGACAAATCTATTTTTAGTGATGATGGTTTGTGGCTTTAACCGTTTTTTCTTCAGGGACAGACATGAAACTATGGGGCCAACTGTTGTACATCTTATTGCAATGTACTGTATTTGAAAAAAAACATCTTTGAAATCAATAAAATGGCAAATAAAAGGAGACTGAGTGAATCTTGTTGTAATAAAGACTGGTTACATGCACTTTCAAAATGTGTTTATAATCAGATTTTAGAGCTAAAATATTTAATAAAATGATTTCTCTGTGACCATAATTTTTCAGAATTTAAATGTATTTGAAGGAACACAACATAAACAAAACATTGTTGCTGCTCAAAGTGTTGATACTGTATGCATGGGATCCAAATCCGACAGTTTATTGTGCAGGTGATTTGAAAGTTGTGTTTGTGGGCTGCACTTTCAAGTCATAAAAAGGTGAATTTTAGCAATGTTTCAGGTTTGATTATATATATATTTATTTATGACTGAAACATGGATTTCTAGCATATTTTCACATCTAAGTTATTATTAATGAATTTATTGTTAACTTGTTTTTATTTGATCAATTTAATAACTTTTTATTGAAGGGATGACATCACTCTCTTAAAGTCTGCCTTTGACAGCTGGATTCACCCATTGACAAAGGAGGAAGAACTTTCTGAAAAAGAAACAGTTTGTTTTGTGGCAGTGCAAGCTTGCTTAAAGTGAAGATCCTGAGATTTTTTGTACACATATAAACACGTACTTCAAAAAACAACTCTGACATCACAGTTCATCCTTCCATGTGTCACGACAGCCTGCTCAGCTCAGTCTGGAGGCGTCATCTTAAGATTCTGGGTCAGCAGCAGAAGTGCCTCGGCCTCGTGTGTAACTTCCTCTAATCCGGTTAAAAACAGGTCACACTTTACTTTACTCAGCGTTAATGACTGACCGGGGTAGTTTTAGTTTATTGACCATTCATTTGACTCCATGTTAGCTGCAAACACTTAACATCTGCTCTCACTGCCTGGGAAATTTGACCAAATAGCTGATAAAAGTATTTATGTTAGCATTTGGCTAGCTGCCTTTAGCATACTGACATTACTCCACTTACTCTGGCATCTGGATGATATAAAACGTAGAATATTGTGATAAAGCCAGTTTCCTAATGCTATGTTTAGACAACCTTGGATACTAACAGTCATGTTATTGCAAATATTGGTGAGGAAAGACTTTTTGAGATCACCAAATCCATAAACTAAGGCCTACTTGTGGTTTATACACTGCAAAAAAGAGATTTCAAGATCTAATTTCAAGCATTGACTCATTTAACCTCAATTTATTGTGGAAACATAAGATTCTTTTTTTGTTTCAAACTGTTTCAAACTGATTTCAAGGCATTGCTTCTTGTTATGTGCCAAATTATTTGCCAATGGGTTAAGAAAACTGTTCTTACCCCATTAGCTTCTGTTTTAAGCCAAATTCTCTTATAACCAGTTAAAAATGTATTGAAACCAGTGAAATTATCTACATCAGGGGTCCCCAACCACCGGTCCGGGACCCAAAACCGGTCCACAGGCCATCTACCTCAGAGGATTTTTTAATATTTATTTTATTGTTATTTTATAGTCTATCACTACTTCCTTGTGCTTTACTATAACAATATAGTGGCACTTAATCTAATAAACAGCAAATTCAAGCAATAAGTGAGCAAAAAATAAACACAACAATTGTTTTTTTTGCATTTTATATTGTTGTTATTGGCGCTACCCAACCTCGACCGGTCCCTGGAAAAGAAATGTGTGACTGTACCGGTCCTTACAGGAAAAAAGGTCTACATGACACAAGCAATTAAAACTTATCCAGTTAAAACAACTCAAAATTGGATGAGTATAAGGTTTTTGCAGTGTAACAGACTCTCATTGGCATGATTGGACTTCCGGTTCCGGAGGGGAGCACGCAGCGTGATCTCTCTCCAACAAACTTTGAAAAACTTTTAAAACTTTTAATTATTTTTATACTATTTAAATCATTTTAAAGCAAACTACTTTTTATGCCCGACATGTTGATCACATTTGAGTGAATCGGGTTTTGTGTGTTGAACCCTGGACACCTGTGGAAAACACGCTAGCTGCTAACATCAACATATCACGGCACGTTACTTACCCGGCGCTGATTCTCCTCATCGGGCCCTTCTGGGGCCCTTGGCGGTAAGTTCCTCGTTTTACAACTGAGCCGTGTGCCATCTGAACTCCCTTCATCCATTTTCATCGCTGCGGGCTCCTTTGTGGAGCCCAGGCGTCATTTTCGAAGTGAACTCCAGGTCAACGAGGGCAAACTAAAGACTTCTACTGCTTCAGACTTCCTCGCTTTTGCCCATGGCGCTGTCGTCCTCACCTACAGACTGTAAAGGCTGTCAAGATCTATCACAGAGAGTTGCTGACTTGGAACTGCGCTTATCTGTTCTCTGCGAAAGCGATGTCCAAGCACGGTCACTGGAATCGGTTGTTGCACTGGTCCCTGCCTCAATTCTGTCTCTGTCAACCTGGATGCCACGGTTAAAGTGGACCAAAAAGCTCCGCCGTTAGATCCAGTGTTGATTCAATATTCTGACATGGAACGAAAGGCTACCTCAACTCCTCTATCTTCTGACCGTGCGACAGAGAAAGCCGCGTCTCCTAATTTACACCACCGACTAGGGGCCAAGCCAAAATTAGGAATAAAACGACCAGCGACTGCTATTTACACTCCGAATCCTAATCAAATAAACTCTGTAAATGCATCATCTTCCTTCACTGAAGTCACGTATAGGGCAAAAAAGCTATGTAGACGCCAAATCTCACCTCCGTCGCCACAGGATCTCCAGTTATCAAATAAGTTTGATATTTTGAGTGACGAAGATTTTCCACCGCTTTGTCCTCAAGCTTCAGCGTTACCTTGTAATGCTTTAGTCTCGGATCCTTCTTCAAAAAGGTCCAATTCCCCTTCGATGACTTCAAAAGCACGACGCAATATAGCTAAGGAGCCTGCATTCAGAGTGGAAAGTACAAGCGGGCCTTTGGCAGAGGCAAAAATCACCTCAGTGCCAGACTTGCATCCCGCTGCGGCAATTCCGTTAGTCCAGCGCTCGTGTTCCACCGGTCCTACAGCGCCTTCACAATCTGAGACTCAACAAACAAGGCCCCGCCCACTTTTTACTCCGACCACTGCAATAGTGGGTGACTCTATAATACGGAATATAAACTTTTTTAATGCAAAAAAGTGTTGTTTCCCTGGCGCTACAGTCAGCAAAATTATTGACAAACTGCCTAATTTGCTTCAATCTTTCCCGACATCAATTAAGAACGTCATTTTGCACATAGGGACTAATGATGTACCTAAACGTCAATCTGAGCTACTAAAAAAGGACTATTTAAGGTTGTTTGATTTCCTAAAATCATGTGAAAAATCTGTCTATATAAGTGGTCTCCTCCCCACCATTGGACGTGGACCTGAACGCTTTAGCAGACTCTCTTACCTTCATGACTGGCTCCAAGACACCTCTGGTCTATATGGTTTCAACTTTGTTGATAATTTTAACTTATTCTCTGGTCGTCAATCCTTCTACCGAAATGATGGTTTGCATCCAAGTAGGTTAGGTAGTTATAAGCTTGCTGCTAATATTCATCATGCTGTGCACAGAAACAAACTAAATTGACTAAAAACAAATAATCTATTAGGTCTCCCTGATAGTATTACAATAAAATCTAAAAACTATGTTACACAACATTGCTGTTCCAACTCTCAAGTTGCCTCATATTTTGAATGTAATGAGCAGCAGAACAATACATTTACATATAGCTCTGCTAAACCTAATAATAAAAGTTCTGCCTTAACATTAAGTAAATTTCCAGATAAACTTTCTGGTGACCAATTAACCACGTCACATTTAACACTAACAGAAGCAATAGTACTATCTTCTGACCTGGCTGTAGCTGTCACTAACAATAGTAATAATATTAGAACTACTAGAAAGAAAGATAACACAGGGCATAAATTTCGAAACCCAGTATTAAAAAAGCATCGTAAAACAAAAGTCTTTTCTACTCTTAACCAGGCCAGAATTGTATGGGATCCTCTTTGTAAACCAAAGGGGATATTCTGTGGTCATTTGAACATTAGAAGCCTAGGCAATAAACGAGAACAAATAGAACATCTACTTAGAGATTCCAATATTGATATTCTAGGCCTCTCTGAGACCTGGTTAAAACCTTCATCCGCAGAAGCTTTGATAAAAATTCCCGGGTATCAGACCTTTAGAAAAGATAGAGAAATTGGCAGAGGTGGTGGGGTACTGCTTTATGTAAAAAATAAGTTCACTTGTAGGCAATTGGAAATGCCAAAAGCTATCAAATTTGAATGTGTTGGCCTGGAGATTATATTGTCAAATGAAATGTCCTTTATCTTTGTGTGTCTGTATCGACCGCCATCAAGTAAGGTAGAATTCTATGATCAATTTAAAATATTACTAAAATCACTTGGCCACAATAAAGAAATCATCCTACTCGGGGACTTTAATGTCAACTGGGACGATAAACAAGGACGAAAAAAGCTTAAACAACTTGTAGTAAATCATAACTTTGAACAAATAATTGAACAACCAACAAGGCTAACAGACAATCACAGACCAGAATTGATCTTGTGTTTACAAATAAACCTAATAGGATATTTAAAATCTATAATTACTTGACAGGTATTTCTGATCATAATGCTATTTTTCTATCTAGGAAGCTTAATAACAGACAGCTAAGTAAACAATTAAAGGCCTCTCCTGCAATTCGAAAAAAAGTGATTCCAAGGAAGCATGCTCAAAAGTTGAAAGAAGCTATTGAAAATGTTGAGTGGTTAGAAATAATATCATGTGACAATATAGAAAATAGTGATACTGCTTTTGTCAATAAAGTCAATGAGCTTATCTCCTCTTTCTCCTGCCTTGTCAGAAAAGGAGGGAATAATAAAAGAGAAAATAATCTTCCATGGCTGGATAAAAATTGTAGAGATATGATGAAAACAAGAGACTCACTATTGAAAAAATGTACAAAGTCCCACCTGTCAACAGATAGATATAAATATAATTGCATGCGTAACAAAGTAATATTAACATTAAGAAGGACCAGAGCAAAATTTTTTATTGATACAATAAATCAAGCAAAGGGGAATGGTAAAAAGATATGGGAAGTCATTAATAAATTATTGGGTAATGATAAAAAAATTTACAATGAAATATTTGAATTGGAAGTAAATAACAATATAGAGAAGGATCCCGAGAATGTGGCAAACCATTTTAATAAACATTTTATTAATAGTGTTAATGATCTGATAGGCTCATTTATCCCCCCAAATATTGCAGAATTTGTTATTAATGAAAAGCAGTCAATGTTTGAAATTAATAAAATAACAGAAATTGATGTAAGTAAAATTATCGCTGATTTCAAATGTTCTAAGGCTCAAGACATTCATGGAATAGATACAAATTTCATCAAAACTCATTCTGCTGGACTTATACAACCAATCACTTATTTGATTAATATGTCCATTGAGCAAAATACTGTTCCCACTTCTTGGAAAGTGGCAAATGTCACCCCAATCCTAAAATCTGGCTCAAAATTGCATGTAGAAAACTTTAGACCAATAAGTATTTTGCCAACTATATCAAAAATAGCAGAAAAATGGGTTACAAATCAATTAATAGATCATCTTGAAAAAAGCATTTATTCTCTACACCCAATGCAATTTGGGTTTAGGGCTTTACACTCTACTGAATCAGCCAATTGTTTTTTGATAGAAAAAATTAAGAATGACTTGGACAAATACCCATATGTGGGAGCCGTTTTCCTTGACTTAAAAAAAGCATTTGAGACAGTTGATCACACTGTTCTTCTAAAAAGACTTTCTTATTTAAATTGCTCAGATAGTTCTTTATTGTGGTTTAAGTCATACCTTTCTCTCAGAAGTCAGTGTGTAACAGTAAGTAATGTCAAATCTGGTAGTCTTAGTTGTACCTTTGGAGTCCCTCAGGGATCAGTGCTAGGGCCTTTATTGTTCTCAATATATATAAATAGTCTTCCTGATATTTGCCCCGACCTGAATGTCATAATGTATGCTGATGATGTAGTGTTATTTACTCATGGCTTAAATACATCAGATATTGCATCTAAACTTACTAATGCTCTAAATAAGTTACAGGTTTGGCTACAAAATAACTGCCTGGTTCTTAACACGAAAAAGACAGTATGTATGTTCTTCTCAAAACATAAAGTAAAACAGACCCGATCTAATGTTTACATTGAGGGCGAAGAACTAGAACTACTTCCTCACTTTAAATATCTTGGGGTGATACTGGATTCAAGACTGTCATTTAGCAGACATGTTAAAAAAGTGATGGGCATCATAAATTTCAACTTGCAAAATTTTAGACAAATCAGGCCCTATATTTCTGAAGATGCAGCTAAAGCTTATTTCTATTGCATGATTATGTCACATATTGAGTATTGTTTTGTAATTTGGTCTTTTGCGGGTGCCTCTATCCTAAAACCCTTAGAGCAACTGTATAAAAGGTCTGTTAAGGTGATGGCCAACAAATCATATTTGTCTCATCATTGTCCTCTTCTGGAGAACTATAAATTGTTAAAATTTGAAAATTTAAAAATACTGAAATATAGCTGTTTGATCTATAAAATTAGGAATAATATGTCCCCACCACCTCTACGTGAATTATTTGTTTGTAAACAAAAAGACAACAATCCTAATACTAGAGCAGCTCTTAGAGGTGACTATGAGATTCCGTTTAGAAAAACAAGCACAGGTCAGAACTGCCTCTCTGTGAGGGCGAGTGAGAGCTGGAATAACCTCCCAGACACTATCAGGGAATGTCCTTCATTCTATTCTTTTAAAAAACAACTTAAAAAATGGCTCTTAACAAACCAAACCTGTAAACACGTATGAATTGTTTTATATTTCCTTAAAATGTACCTTAAGATTTTCCTATTTATTGTAATGTTTTATTCACTTCACTGTGAAAAGTACTTGTTACTTCACGAGGACTACAGATGAAAATTAGCTTTATGCTAAATCTGGCATATTTACACAATTTTGTTGTGTTCATTAATATGCACTGTCCTCTTCAAATAAATAAATAAATAAATAAATAAATAAATAAACATCCAGTATTTTACTGTATTTTTTTCAGGGTTTACAATAAAGCAAGCAAACTATCCAACAAGAGAGCATTTTCTATTTCTTCAAGCAGCAAAATAACCAATACTTGTGTTACACTGCTAAAAATGTGATAAAGAAAAAAAAAAGAAAGTTATGTCCTTAGGGTGTTACAAACCACAATGAAAGTATTTAGCTACTTGCACTCGCCCATTTCTATTTGTGATTGGTTACTGAAGTTACTCATTCCTCTCAGCCAATCAGATGCAACTACAGCAACTGACAAAAAACGCTTCATTATTAAATTTCAGACCTGTGCAAACATTTTTAAAAACCCCACTATGACTTTTTATGGCCATAAACTGAAACAGAAACGCTAAAAACAAGTGACTGATTGCAGTTACTTTAAACTAACTACAATCATATCACATAATACTTAAAAACAGTCAAATTTGTTGCAGCAAGTTACCTTTCAGTACTGCTGTTTATAATATACAGTTACATTGCTGCAACTTGTTTTTCAAACTAAATACAAATGTTTTTCTTCTCCAGAACAAGCTTGTTTACTCAAAGGGCGTGTCGCTGCTCAGAGTCTGGATGTTAAATAAAAAGGGGTTACAAAAGATACAGTGATTTTATGCACAATGTTTTCAAGGACCAAATCTGATCTGAACGGTTTTGGGCAGCTGTGGTTTGTTTGTGCTGCTGTGTGGAACCAAGAGGAAGTCAAATGTCACGTGTCTTTGCTCTTTTGCGATGTTGTTTTCATAGAAGTGCAGCGTTTTCAACTGTCAGAGCAGAGCAGCGGAAAAATCTGACATGTTCAAAGACATGAATCAGTGAAGAAAAATGTATTAAATCAACAAATGCAAAAAGACGACCAGAGTAACTGACATGAATAAAATAAAGACTGCTGGTTTCAGATTCTGAGTTTGAAAGTTTTCCCAGTGAAATAAATGCACCTATAGTTAATCCGAAATTAAAAGCACAACTAACATCTCGGCTTTTTCCTGCTAAAGTTCATATAGGTAATTTCTCCAACTCATGTTTTTCATAGACAGATGTAAACTACTTTATCACAGTCTTCTTCAAAAATGTTTTTTTTGAGCCAATAATTAATCTTAGCTGTACTCCTGTCGTTTTGATATTCTGGCAAGGGTTTAGATTTGTCAAAGGTAAACAGTACAGAGTAACAATCAAGCGTATAATTCAGGGTTATTTTTTATCAAGGGCTGTATTTGAATCCAGACAAGTGGTGGAGGAACAAACCATAATCATTGGTGTAACAAATTGTCAATAATATGAGCATATTTCTGTAAAATATAGATCAATACTAATCTATGGTTATCCTTTTATTTTGATATTTACAAATAACACTGACGTTGACATGTTTCATAACAAAGTAAGTGAAGCAAAAAAAACACTAAGAGCAATGCACCTCCTTAAAATAGTGCTGCAAGCCTGATCACAACACATCCAATACCGCATCTGGCCCCTGGGCCGCAGTTTGCCTAGGTCTGCTACAATTTTTCATAGGGTTGCCTCAAAAATATATTTTTGGTTGACAGGTCAACAATTTTTTTCTATTACTTACTTATTAGACACATTACTAACCAAGTAAATGGTTGAAATTGAGATTGAAGGCACCCTGGAGAGATAGAAACACCCTGGAGAGAGAACAACTCGTCACAGGATTAACAGAGACATAATCTTTTACTCTTTCATTCATTCACTATGAGAATTTTTCAGTGTTGCCAATAGACCTAAACATGTATTTTTTTGAAGGTGGGAGGAGGCCAGAGAAACCAGTAAAGATCCCAAAAAGATATTGAGAGTATTTGGTTTGAACCCACAATCTGCTTGTTGGGAAGCCAAAGCTTGGAATCAAAAACAGCTGTAGTTTCTCATGTTTTTAGAATCGTACAGTTCAAGGAATGATTAGGATTTCTAAAATGCAACAAAATTGCTAAGTCTTAAGTCATTTTGCACCACACTAATTCAAAAAGTACTTGTGAATGTTAAAAGCTCATCACTTTCCTGACGTTTTGTTTGCCTGTGTGAAACGTAAACTTACGATGTGAATGAAGTCGACTGGTGTGGCCTGGAACAGGTCCCAGTGCAGTTTGTCCAGGATGATTCGCTCCATCCGAAGAATCTCTGCGGTGGAGAAGCTGCACCCGCTCAGCACCACCAGGTCCTTCACGCAGCCAATCACCTGTTTGTCAGAGAACCAGGAAGTACAGAGGAAGATGAATACAGTTCTGACGCAGCACTGAGTCATGAGTTTCTATTGTTTTTGGGTCGTACCTCGTCTTCCTCGTTAATCTTGGCCGCCAGGATCAGAGAGGTGAAAGCGATGCACTTCAGGTATTTTGGCTGAGCCTGAAAAACCAGACAGAGGAGACATATATAGATTTGTAGAAAGTCAAGGAAGCTAAAAGTGTACTCAAGTGAAAAAAATTGGGACACTGGAAAGTTTTTTAATGCCACTTAAGAAAAATAAAAGCCCCACAGTGTAACTAAACCCACAAATAAACTTGAACTAAAACATTGTTTTTGTAATTTTTTTGTAACCAAAAACATGTCCATTAATGCATCCCCTCTCCCTTCCCCCAGGGCTCCCCTGCAAAAGAGATTCTGAATCTCAGTGGGACTTCCCTGGTTAAATAAAAGGTCAATAATAAAAAAAAAAGGGCAGTCAAACTCCTATTAACCAAGGGCCACATTGGCATCATGATTGTTCTTAAATGGCTCGTTGCAAGTATAAATCTTACAACTCTTTTGATTTATTGAGGTACAAATACTGACTTTACACCTCCAAAAAGTTACACTGTGTAAAGTTAAGTTGCTGAATGTGTAAAAAGAAAGCTGTCTAGCAAAATCAACATATTTCTTTCTTTATTTAACATTTATTTTACCAGGAAGTTACTTGAGATAGAAATTCCTTTTCCACATTTTACATAACTCCACAAACAAGTTTCACTTCAAATAATAATTGGGCCACTAGATAATTAGACCAATAAAAGAGCTTTTAACAAACTCTTCAAACAAAAAAGCAACTTAAAACCATTGAAAACAAAGGAAGATTTGTAGAAGAAAAGGTTAAACAAATAAAAATACAGCAGGTCCAGACATCTGTGTCATGACACGTTGCATGTCTCAGAACGGGAGTGTCTGAGTCTAGTCAGACATGGCTCCAGGTGAAGTCTTCACCTATATACTTAACCTACATGCTGCACTTGACTTTCGTGACAACTTAACACATGAAAATGAAGTTGTATTTTCAACCTTTGAACATTTTTGTAACATTTGCCGATCAAATAAGTGGGTAAACAATTATGCAGTAGTTCATTACTTGTACTGGTTTAATAATCATCAAAACTGCAAAAAATAAATAATATACAACCACTACCTAATACTTACTACTATAACTATAACTATAACTATAACTATAACTATAACTATAACAAGAACTTCAAAAAAGAAGAAATCTTGCTGCATCAAAATGTCTTTACTTTACCTGGTATATATATAACATTGTGTCCATTAGGCTTGAATTATTTTATTTCTGGATGTTTTCTAGCCATTTTTGTAGCTTAAGTATACCTTGAAAACATCCCACTTGCCCTCTCTTTGTGAGTCGCTAATTATCCACCACAAGTGTTACACAGATCACATTTTAAGATTAAGGAAAGAGGTGCAAACAACCCAACAGCTTCTAAAACATTTTCACACATATATTACTAAATTTTCTGATCTGATAAAGTTGAGGGCGCTTTGCAAATGTTTCTAAAACCGTGGAAAACAAGTCAAGGCTAAACTGGGTAAATGATTGCGAGAGCTGCGGCAGGTCACATGGGTTATCAGTCGTCTGTAGCAACTCTGATTTATGAGGGCAAAATTTCCCCTTTGTACACAGAGTTCAGTCCACATTATTTTTGTTTAGCCCATTATTTAATAAACTAAAAACATTTACAAAGTGCTGCACATTGTAGTACATTGTAAAGAAAGAAGTGAATATGTATCTATATTTTACAGACTGTAATGTGTTAAAATTACGCTTTACTGACGTTTTGCTGTGGTCTTATTGTAGTTCTGTTATTAATCAAGACTCTAAAATTATTCAGAATATGCTTCATTTTGTCCATTTATGCCAATGTCAAACTTAAAAGATGAGTTTGCAGTTTTCATACTAGTCTTAGCCTTGATTAGGGCCGTGTTTTTCAACTTTTCTTGAGTCACAGCACAATATTTTGGTTGAAAAGAATATGTGGCACACTGACTGGATACTAAAATACTACCAAATTAAAAGGCGCTCTAATCAATTTTGACCATGCATCTTAAAGAATGAAGAACGGATATTTAATATAAACTATTTTACAACAGTGCTCACTTATACAATGTAAAGTTCCTAATTATTCATCAATGAGCTTAGAAGGGAGACTACAATTTTGTTCTATCCAAATAGATACTTGGTCAGTTTATCTGTACTAGTGCAGAACAGATTTTAAGTCACTTTATTGAAAAGGGGTAAATTATCTTTGCAATTGTTGTCCGTGTCACTGTGTCAAGCTTTTATTATGATTTATTTGCACTCTTAAATTATGCAAGTACACTTTTGAATCTGACATTTTTTGAAGGCATACCTAGCAATATCTCAAAGCACACTAGTGTTCTTCGACACATTTGTTGAAGATCAAGGAAATGGAGTAATGATTTGGAGAAAAGACTGACATCCAGCCTAATAGTTGCTCACATGACTTACAGTAAATTGGTATAAAATGGTTGGCTTTTCGGTTCAGCAGTGAAACTATAAACAGAGAACAAAATGGCTGCTGCAGCACAAGTGTTTGTTTACCTTGACCGTGGAGAGCATGCGGTGCAGGACACACACTCCCAACGCAAAGGTCTCGGGACAGAAGCGGAAGCAGCGGCTCATCTCCCCCAGCCATCGGATCACGTCCTGGTGTTGGGCTGAAGAGGTGTCAGTGCCCTGCAGGACAGAAGGACACGTTTACAGACCGACAGAGGGCGTTTTAATCGATATGTGGGCCACGTTTGGGGCTAAGTCTAGTCTGTCTTCAGGTAAAATGCTTAGCTTGGGAGAGAAGGGTTATTGATTTTGCTACAGTGATAAATTGGCAACAGTGTGTGTTTAATAGTTTCTAAGCTTTCTAATTTCTGCAGCTCTATGACACAGGTAATATTTCAAATTTTGGTCAATGTTTCATGCATATATAAATTGACTCAAAGTAAGAAATAATGTCTTTACATGTCTGAAACAAAAAAAATAATATAGACCTATAAATAAACAAGCTTAAACTAAAACAATAGTCAACATTTCTAAAATTACAGTCATAGAATCAAGCAACTTTATCTAGTCTTAAAATTATTATTCATTTTTTTTTGTTTTCGTAAAGCCACTACAGACCTGGATGAAGCCGTTCTTGTAGACTGGGACCTTCCAGAGGCGAGCTTCCCGGTGCAGAGCGGCCTCCAGCAGAGTCACCAGCCGCCGGTTTTCCACAGGACCAGGGAACTTCATCACCTCGGCAACACAGGCCAGGCTGCACCCAGGGCACGCACACCTGAACACAAACATGACATCAGTTATTACAAGAAGTTACATTTACTGTGTTTAATATGCTTTAGTCAATATCGATATTTTTTGCTGCCTTCCAAAATATTGTAATTTATGAATCGATTTCTTCGGACGTTCTGGCTTGATTTTATTTATTTTTCTTTAATTAACCCTTTCTAAGAGAGAGAGAGACCTGACCAAGGCAGAAGCTAACAATGTAGCTACAAAAGACAGTAGTGAACTGTAAAGTAAACTTCATTTAAGAGAAGAAGCGACAGGTAAATAGAAAAAAAAATCTAAATTTGAATCTAACGATGTGAAGTTTCTACTATAGTTTATGAACATAAGTTTTTCATCATGTTATGTTTCTATTTAGAAACAGGTCATTTTATGATAATTGTATGTGAAAAAAATGCCAAATTCGAAAAATTTACACTTTCTTCTTCTAAAAGGGTATTCTGAAGTTTCTTAACCAAATGAGATCTGACTAAAAATTAGGCCAAACAAAATAAAAGAATAACACTTTTCTTAAGCCTAATACACCAGGTTTAGAATTATGTGAGGTTTTCAACAAAATGTAATTCTGTAAAACATTCAAAATCTTGTTCCATCCAAGGTTGATATGTGTAGGAGCTACTTTAGCTGAGAGTCCTATAAACGAAAATGCGTTTTGAGACTTTATGTCTCATAGAAGTAGTATAAAAATAATAAAATATTAATGAGAGCATGTTAGTTGTTTCCACAAGAAAAATTGTATACCAAGTGAGCAAAAAAACACAAAAAAACGAAAGAAAAGTAGAAAGAAAAAAATAAAAAGTTTAGTCTAGTCTCCCTCCTTAAATACTGGTGAAAAACAAAACCGGACAGTGACAAGACAAATTCACAGTTTCGTGCTTACGTCAATTAAAATAAGTCATTATTACTGTGACAACTTCTTTAAGCGCATTGTAAACAATTCTTTCTTCCCTTTCTTCTGGAGAAATGGCCTTAAGACACACGGGCGCTGTCCTCTTGTTCTCTTTGAGCCTCCTTTGTACAAATATTATGTAAAGATTTAACTGTTTATTTTTCCACCAGCTGAGAATCAGGTGTGTTTCTCTCAGTGACACGTCTTTTCTTCCTGTTGACAAAAACTGGCACCATTACATAACTTCAGCCTTGGCACTTGTTCAGGGAAGTTATCGATGAAACTACATTCACTTTTATTTATCTGGGCAAGTCCCTCATACTCCGGATCAAATCTAAGGTAGTTCCCTGGTAAGACATGATGCTTTTCTTTCTTTTTCAAACAAGGAAGCTGGCAAGAATTCTGGTTTATCAAATTGGGTTGGATTTCATGATTGACATTGATATTGTAATAAACTGTTTATTGCTGTTGTCACTACAACACCACAACAAAACACGACGATTACTATTAAGTCTATTTAATGAATTTTCTTGCTAGGAATTATGCTTACAATTAAGTGGTACCGTAATTGAAATATTTATTGTTTAGCTAAGCTGATCAAATGAACCTAAGACAATAGTTGGCTTCCTAAACACAGCGAGATCAAAATGTATGCAGGTGAAATTATAAAGATACAGTAAAAGTACATTAACACATAGCTACTACACAAACACATTAATATATTGTGATAAGAGGGTGTTTCTCACAAGTTGAAGAAACAAAATGGTGGCACTATAGGGCTAGATAATATTGACACTACTAGCCAAAAACTCAATTATATGTGCCTAGAGCTGGGCAATATAACTAATTTTAGAATTTTCAATTCTGAATAGCAAGCATATACGTTAAAATAAATGCCACAAAAATAATTAAATGAAATAAAAATAATGCCTGGAAACTTTGTAAATGAGTATATAATATTTCTGTACTTCTATTGACAATTTTACCAACATTTGTCTGACTTTAAGATCATGTGTCATCATTCTCCAAGGCATATTTAACATTTATTGACCAGACTTTTTAATAGTTCATGCCTTTACAAACAGCCTAGGAAGACAGGTGTATTTATTTGATCTGTATATAGTACTAGCCCATAGTATTTCAGCTAACTAAGCTATACAAACAGTTTAACACCAATCTTCTGAGCTGGCTCTAGTCATGACAAATCAGCAAACACTTGGATAACTTTCTCAAGCTAAACTACTTTATTGTCCACACTTTTACAGTCAAATTCTTATAAAAATAGCTCCATTTCCTTCACAGAGCTACTTGCAGCAACAACTATTGTTCAGGAGGAAGCTACTAGCATTTGAAGACAAAACTGCTTGTAGCCTATGTCAACAGATATACATTATTTACACACAAATCATCCCAGAATAACCCTAAACGCATTCTTGGCTATTTTAAAAGGGGTTTAAGCCAGGTCAACACCGAACAGGATTCCCTTTTTGGCTGCCAAAAAGTAACAAGGGCAAATGGGCAACTATGCAGGCTATGCTGTCAACTATGTGACAGGAAATCGGCGTAAAATCTCATCAAAACAGCATTTTAAGCTTGGTGATCGATCGACAAAGGATACATAAAGCTTAAATGTTGAGTAAAGAGTTAAAACATAAAATATATTAGTAAAAATGTTGTTTTAAGAGCGATCTCAGTCCTGTTCGCTCCGAAAATAAGGCGCAGGCGGGATAATTAGCCGCAGCTGGTGCAGGGCTGAACAATACAAGTATTTCTCTCATTTTTGCCCTCGTCCTGTGGATCTTACCTCTTCGATGTCACAAGCCGAGTATCTCATCGACAAGAGGCGCATTTATCCGGCTTTTATACGTCCATTTTGACCGAAAGCAGCGAGGAAACAAACGCGATGCCAGAAGACGAGAAAGCGAAGAAGAAGAGGGGATTTGGGTGTTGCGCGGTGAAAAAACGGAAAACAACCGCATTATATTGAACTTATGAAATGATCAGAAACTAAAAAAGACTTCGAAGGATTCAAAACATCGAAAAGTGGAATAAAACAAGCGCAAAAGTGGACGGGAGAGGAGAAATAAGAAAGGATTGAGGGCAGGCTCTGTTTTGAACGCCAGGACGCCGCCCCCCCCGGTGACGTCATGACGTTTTTTTTCTCTCGAAATGTGTTACTGGGTCAAGCATACGGGCCCCATCCCACAAAATGGTCGGGCTTTCACTGGAAATGGAAGATTACAAGATGGGGTGCCTCACATAGGGTACATCTGGCCCCTTAAGTGACACTTGCAGTAGTTTTAATCAAGATCTACGCAGCTATTTTCACACGTAAACTCCTCCCGTCGCCGCCCATCCCCCAACGCAAATATAATGATGTAATTGTGCTCTAACTATTGCATTTTCATAATTGTAAAAACGTCCAATTTACATGTAAGGCAAGGGTCATTTGTCAGTAACGTGTTTAGTCATTTGCAACATGAAAATTTCTCTTCTTATTGAAGCAGAAAGCGTTTGAAAGCTCTGGAGAGAAATGGTGAAGGGCAGTTTGACATTGAGCCAAGTTGAGTTGAGTGCGTCCTCGAGACCAGTGGTTCCCAATCAGTTGTGTGCAAACACTTGCTAAGGGCTACTTGAAATGATTTCAGATTCTAAAAGAAGCTTAAATTAGATGTTATGATAAATTTGGAATGGATTTTGAGCAAATATAACAAAAAAATAAAAAAAATAAAAAATACAATATGAATAGCCTAATTGAAATCATTCCGCCATTAGACACATTAATCTGCCCCTGTCAGCTTGTTTATAGTTAGCTTTTGTAGTTTTGATAGTTGTCAAAACTTCATGGAAAAATACAAGGTTAAGGTAGGCTACATTAAAACATTCAGAATCCATTTTTTTTTTTCGCCTAGGAGATGTTCTTTAAACACAGCTGTTTGCAGAAAATAGAACTAGGTTAGAAACACAGCAAATTAACATTTTAATTGAATTGAATGTAATTGGCCTATACATCTCAGTTTTACATCATGGACCTTTGTAAAATAAAATAAACAAATACCACATTCTTGATTATTTCTAAGGAAGGCCTTTAATAAACAAATCTGTTTTGCGCCAGTTCGAAATAAATCTTAGTTTGCAGTATAATAGCATAGCCTACTTAAAGGATACCTTGTGTGATTTTTCTCTATGTTTAGGAAGAAACTATAGCATAAGTAGATCAATAAATCACATTTCGTTTATTGTAAAAAACACAAAAACGATCTAGAACGGCTTAGAAAATTCAGGTTCATTGACATTGTGTTCAAAACTGCACTTACAAGCCCTGTCTCTTCATTATAAAATGTTGCTTTATTAAGCTATTATATAATATGTAGAATTTTTTGTTGTTGGAAGTGTGTACATGACATTTTTGAACTTTACATGTTTTATTCAGAATTCAAATGTTTGAGTAATCGCAGGTAAATACAGACAAGTGGGTGGGATAAGTGGTGAGTGAAGACAGGGATTTCTTATTAGCATGGAGCAACAGCTGCAGGACAATACACACAATTACTTAAACGTGCATGAATCAATCCAAGCACAACTTTGGATAAACTAATGATGAGAGAACTGTTCTTTTAAAACTCAGAAAAGTAGATTTTGCATAATAGGTCCCCTTTAATAGCTCATTTTGTCACTGAAAGTTGTTAAAAATGCTTCTGAGCACATCAAGACGCATTTAGAATTTTAGTTTTAGAATGCATTATTAGACTGATGTGAAAATTTTGAGAAAAAAAAAACTGTCACTTGTCTCTAACTTGACCTGTAGCCACCACAAATTATAGAATGTGAATCTTGACAATACAACGAATGCTAAAAACATAAAAGAAGCAAAGATTTAACCTTGCTAATGTGCTCCCGGGGCTCTTTGATGCAACATTTGGTAATTGAAGATAAACAGACTTCATGAAAGACAATGGACTTAGAGTGAAATCCAGTCATAAACACAGTGTTATTGTGAACATTTACCTGTGACCTGCATTCACCTGATCTTATCTGTGTGACCGTGTCTAAAGGTAATGCCCGGTTATACACAATCTACATTATACAATTTTCCTGACAAAAGCTTAACCGTCTTTGCCAGAACATTATATAATGAGTAACACTGCGCTTTTCTCTGTGTTTAGCAATTTTTGTGAAGTTTTTGTTTTTACTTCCTGGTTGTAAATGAGCAGCTGATGTGACAGATCTCATTCCATAGCAACCATTTTATAAACAAAAAACAGAACACAAAACATCTAAAAACAATCAACTTTGCTAAGTGAATGTTCCAAAGGGAATTTGGGCTCTTTATGTATAAATTGTCACTGTTTTTACTGCAAAAACTATAATCTTTCATAAATGACTTGGAATCAGAATATAAATCCAGATTTGAGCTGTTTTCACTGGATAAGATGTAATTGCTTATGTTATGTAGAATATTTTACTGGTTTCAGACATTTTATCTGGTTAGAAGAGAATTTGTCTTAAAAAAAGAACAAAGCTTTGTCATTGGGGTAAAAACAATTTTCTTAATCCATTGGCAAATAATTGGATTGAAATAAGAAGCAAACTTGAAATCAGTTCAGCTTTGAAATGAGAGACAAATAATCTATGTCTCTACAATAAATTAAGGTTAAATGAGTCAAAATGCTTGAAACGAAAATCAAGGAACTTTAACTTTTTACAGTGCATTTATTGGTATTTTGTGATGACGACGTCCTGTAGATGGACTCAGCTCTACAAACAGTAATTTTCAACTCCAGCCTTTCTTAACAACTACCATGTGGCTGATGTAAAGCTGTGACATAAGATATACCACGTGTGCCAGTCTGTGCACTGTAAGTTAAAATCATTCTGTAAAATTGAACTTAAAAATATTTAAAGGGTTACTTTTTCTTGTTCAAAGAACAAATTATCATGATTTAAGTACATTTGACTTGTTGAGTAAAATGTTCTACCCGTGGAACATGATATTTTTTCTTGATTCAGCATTATAGCTTATTTCTTACGGTGCAAATAACAGTTCTATATTAAGCCTGTTTTCTTAAATCTGTTCTTAAGTCTCAAAAAGACTTGTTGTATTAATATTTGTGATATTGGCTCAAATAAAGATAATTGTTGTATGAAGACATTTTTACCTTGCTTAGACATGCTTTTTGCAGTGTGTTTTGTGCTGTATTTTTATTATTTTTTCTACTGTAAGTGTGCAGCTGAAAGGAATATTAGCGCTACAGTTAACCAATACATTTCTTGGTCAACGTTGCCCATTGCCAAGTTTGCTAAAGTATTAAATATTTTTATGAGTATTTCATAAAAGAAAATGCACAAGAGTTTTTGATCAAAACAACTATATACAGTTTAGTTTAGTCTTTATTTGAAGGGACAATGTGTATGTTCAATGGACAGAGGTTATCTGCACAAGATTATAACTAAACAGTAGTTTCCATCCATAGTCCCTGCAGAACAATAACAAATTACCAAACACAGTGCACTTTAGCACAGTCAATATTATAAAACAGCTACTCATAGTGACCACTCACTGATGCAGCACACATTTCTCACACACATCATAATGTTAAGGATTCTTTGCTTTTATGAAGCATAACATTACATTCTTATAAGTTAGAGGTATGGACATTTCCAACACAGTCTCACAAGAAAGCGCACATTTACCACGACACAAAAATAGCGTATTATTTCCACAATTTTACGCCTTTTTTGCGTACTTATGTTACGCTGTTCATTTAGCACGAAATGAAAAGAGTAAAACACGAGTTTTGGTTGAAGCCATGTGGACATTTTCTTTAGGTGTAACGGGTAAGTCTTCATCTTACTAAAATAGATCTGGAGCTTGGGGCAGGTTAAGATTAGGATAAAAATTTCGTTAATATTCATAACTAAGAACACGTCTTAACAACCACCATTGAAATAAACTGGGACTGCGACGCGTACCATAATTACGCAAAACAGCCATGAACCCGTATTAATCATACGTAATTTACATGCGTAATGTCGAGGTCAATGTACGCTTTCTTTTGAGATCGGGCTGGCATTTCATACGGAAAAGTACAAGTACACAATGTGGTGCACCATTTTTTAGTTGTCTCACACTCTTCAAGCATTGGAGTTTGGGGAGACATGGTTTGTTTTTACCAGTTCAAGTATTGACAATGAGAAAGAAACTACACTTGTTTGATTGTTATTTTCCTTCTGCCAAAACACTATGTAAAAAAGAACGAAAGAAATGGAATTAAGAATTATGTTAGTGTTAGTACCTAATTCACCTAATATTTTGATAATACAAACAATGAATATGTGAAATAGGTTTTTAGATTTCATTCCAAAGTACAATGTTATTTTGTCTAAATAGCCCTAAAAGAATTTGGGCTATTTTAATATTTACATTTTTAATTCAGACAAAATACAGAAGTTCTGCATTTGGAATATACTATTAGTAGAAAAGAAAAAGTATCCTAATTTACAAAAAACTATAGCAGATGATGGCAGCTAAGGGAACATTTTTAAAAGCTGATACACCAAGAGGTCAATAATTTACTGTGGAAATACTTGTAGTTTGTGTCTGTTTAAGAACTACAAGCTCAAGGTTTTCTGATAAGTGCTGTTCTGTGTTCAGTGAATGACTAAGCAGCAGGCACACGGAGACGCCTCTCTGTTCCGTCACGTATTAGATGATTATAGCCTGAGGAGATTACAGAATGTTTGTGGAAGAAAACAATGGTTCAAGTGCAAAGCAAAGGCCCAGCTAAGGAATGTGTTTTTGTCAGAGAAAAACAAGACAAATATGTGCATTTATTTTACAAAAAACTCAAACCAAATTGCTATGCACTCCTCCCCAAAAGATTAAGTTCAAACAAAACACTGCAGGTGAACAGAACATATCTAAAATTTAAAGCTTTCACTGTGAAACATATAATGCAAGTTACTGATAAAAGACCTTGTAACAGCAGAAACACTAGAGTATTGAAATCTTTTCACTCTGAGACCTGGTTTCAGAAATCTTCATTTTCAGTGTCTTGAAACTCCTGTGGATTAAGTCAAATATTTGTTCTGAAACACCTGAGCTTGAAGTGTTGAAAAGGCAAGAACAAGACAAAAAATTGCATCACAAATCATTTCATAGTTTAGTTTGTTTATATTAGCTCCACAATTATATTATTAGGGGAACAAAAAAATATATAGCAAATAAAGTTGTATTATATTATATTGAAAAGACTTAAAACTAAAAGCAGAGGACCTGGACTCTTGTGGAACAATATCTTAAGACTTGACTTAGACATGTATCTTTTTAAGTTGGGACTTAACTCTTTTGTCTCTCTTTGACTTGGACTTGACTCAGACTTGTCTCTGTTTAACTTGTAACTTGACTTGACTTGTCTCTCTTTGACTTGTGACTTGACTTGGACTTGTCTCTCTTTGACTTGAGTCTTGACTCAGACTTCTGTTTACTTGTCTTGCTTTGACTTGTCTCTTTGACTTGGGACTTGACTTGGACTTGTCTCTTTTTGGACTTGACTAGACTTGTTCTTTTGACTTACACTTAGACTTGTCTCTTTTGACTTGGATTACTTGGACTGTCTCATAACTTGATTGACTCGGACTTGTCTCGGACTTGTCTCTCTTTGACTTGGGACTTGACTTAGACTGTCTCTCTTTGACTTGGGACTTTTTTTTTTTTTTTAGAAAAAAAATTTAAATCAGATATTCATTTTTCCATTATTTCAAGAAGTCGATATTAAAAAAAAAAAAAAAAAAAAAAAAAAAAAAAAAAACAATACCAGAGATAAATAATAATATGTGTACGCATATACATATACACACATACATACATACATAAATAGCATATATATACATACACACGTACATACACAACATATATACATATACACATACATATACACACACATATAACACATACACACAATACATGCATATATATATATACTATAACACACATAAACGTATATACATAATACACATTATATACACATTCATATATGTCGTACACATTAAATGCCAGTGACTTGGGACTTGACTCAGACTTGTCTCTCTTTGACTTGGGACTTGACTTAGACTTGTCTCTTTTTGACTTGGGACTTGACTCAGACTTGTCTCTCTTTGACTTGGGACTTGACTTAGACTTGTCTTCCTTCAATTGTGACTTGACATGTCTCTTTTTGACTTGCGACTTGCTAACTTGTCCAACCTCTGCCAATTCCGCCGATCTCACAAGAAAGCTACATATACAGACATAACGCAACATGTAATTGCGTATGATCAGCACGAGTTAAGCTCTTTTGCGTAATTATAGTACGCGTCACAGTCCCGTTCATTTCAATGGAGGTTGTTAAGAAGTTTTTATTCATGAAAATGAACAAATCACATCTAATCTTAACTACCCAAGCCCAACCTAATCTTAACCATTTTAGTAACTTTTTGCCTGAACTTAACGTTACTGAAGAAAACGTCTCCACGTGGCTTCAACAAACTGTGATTTTTACGCTTTTTCATATCGTCTATATGTACGGGTAACATATGTAGCAAACAGGACTGATATGTGCTAAAAATCGCTATTTTTGTGTCTGCTAATGTACGCCTTCTTGTGAGACTGTTGCCAATTCTGATGAAGTGAATAAAATACAAACGCCAAACACTTTTATGCAGCAAAAGCAGAAGCCTCTTCTCGTTTCTTCCTTTAACTATCAAACTCCAGCGTCTCGTCGTTACATCAGCTGTACATGCCTGCACTTCCTCAAGGCTTGTCCGCTGACGTCAGACTCTGAACTTGTGCAATGTAATGACTTTCAATGTGTGTAACGAGTGTACATGTCCCTCAAGCGTTATGTTCCCATCAGACACTCCCTTTTACAAGACAACATGATTGAAAACGGGAAAACAACAATGGAAAAACAAGTATAATAGAATGTTTTGTGTAGAGAAATAAAGTCATGCTCTGTGCCAAATCTGACTGAGAAGTTTGTCATCAAGAGGCAAACAATGTAGCCGAACCAACTGATGTGATTCTGTTCAAGTTACATCACAATCTTCATTAGGCTAATATTATTTAATTCAGGTCAAAAGCAGCTGAGATGAATCTTGTTTAGACACAAGTTTTGTTGTATTAAAATGGATGAGTCTGGCATCAGATGTGCAGACTTGTAAGTTGTGTCTTGGACTTGAGTCAAACCTGAGTCACAAAAGAATGACATGGTCCCATTTCTGATCAGTTAAAAATCACCAGATTGAAAAATTGTGAAATAGCCTTTTAGTATTAATTATTTACGGCAAAGTAAAATGTTTTAGGGATTCCTGATTTTTTGCAATAAAATAAAAATTCTTTTTCCCTCTAGCACAGAAATGTGTTAATGTATCCATTCAGGTGAAAACTATCTGCAATTTTTTTATCATTCTCTGCTAAATTTGCCTGTTGTTAGCATTGTGGCTAAGATGACTTTTACTAACCCAATAGTCCTAAACTTAGTTAGCGTAAGCTTAGCCGAATTAATTCTAAAGTATTTCGCGCGAAACCCTGGTCATGAACAGTCACAAAAGCTAATGAGGGGAACCCATCTTGACAGAACACGGACAAATATTGCCCCAAACAGGGGTGAAAAAAAAAAAAAAGTTTAAAACAGATTGTCTTGAACAATTCAGAAGCTCAAAATGTATTATTTTAGCAAGTCACTGAAGTAAAAAGTTTAAAATTAATTATTTGTTTTTAAGAAAGCAAAAATGTAGTATTATGGCTAGTAAAAATATGATCATCATCACATAAAGAATCTGAAAAAAACTTGTTCTTTTTATCTTGCTATGTAAAGCACTTTGAAATACTTGATACAAATAAACTTTTTGTGCAACCTGTCTTTTTGGTTAATATACTGTATATATCCATCTTCCCATTTCTTTCTTCTATGTCCTATTTAAAAACCAGGACCTATCAAATGTCTTATTTAATGAGGAATAAAACAAGGTGAAGATCATGGATTAGAAGTGTGATGACCTGATAGAAAACCCCCACACTGTGTTTACGATCAGATGAGACATGTCAGTGTAACTCTTTATCTGTGTGTTGTTGGTGACACAGAGAAATGAGCTCATGTCAGTCTGTCCTGACGAAGAGGAAGTGTTACATCAGACTCTCACAACACTGTCATTTACACAAACCACTGTTTCCCCCAAAGAATGAACTTTTACATCAGCAACAGATTCACATTTGAATTAAACAAACTTAAATGTGGTTTAAAGCTCCGTATCTTCTATATCTACAATATTTTAGTTTTTTTTCAGTTCAGAAGCCTACTTCTCCTTTCAGATCTCATTTCAGTGGAATGTAACAATGACTGCCCACAACTTAGTTTCAGGTGTAAATGTTCTTTGATTTTTCAGAAAAAATAAATAAATAAAATACTAATATACAGGTCTTCAGGTCTAATCAGCTCATGATTTTTGAAACGTATTCCAAATTTTTACATTCATTTAACATGAGATTTTTAAACTGAGATCAACCCTGTCGACATCACCCATCAGCTGATGTTATTCATTCCTTATACGTACAAGATTTTTAACAACATTTCTATGGCAAAAACAATTTAAATTAATTTCCAGTATCCCGACAAACTCCATTCAGGCTTTGAACAATAAACCCTTTTTTCATAAAACAAATAAAAAACAAGTAACATATTTCCGAATTATCCAATGTCTAAATTTTATAAATATATAATTTTTTGTAAATTAGAAGAAAGTGTATCGACAGGCAAAAAGTCAGACAGCAGGTGCTCAAGGATCAAGCGGCATAACTTACTAGAAGAAGACAAAAAGGAGACTAAAAGGCTTTCTGACTTACATAAAAGTCCTTTATTTTTCGTCTTTTTCATATAATTTTTTATGTTTCTTTGTTTATGTCCATTGCTATTTCAAGCAATCATTTTCAGGTATTAACTTTTGCACACTTCTGTCTAAAAATGTGATCTATTACCAGCATTAGGTGATTCACAACAACATAATAACACTCATAAGCCCCTCCCACTTGTCCATGTGTTTGTGCTGCAGTCTGAGCCTCTCAAACAGCTGACTGATAAGACTGTGTGAACCTGAGTGTGTGAGGTCAGCTGAGATAAAACCGTGTTCAGTCTGTTCTGTGGATCTGACTGTGGGAACATGACACACTGTGAGCTACAAGTCCAGAGAGCAAAAAAAAAACAAAGGTTATGTCATTAAAGATGAATGTTTTTCTGCTAAAACTGAGGTGTCGAACTTATTTTCAAGACTTGACATTGACTTCAAGGTTGTCCTCAAAGGTCAGTTGTAACTATAAAACTGTAATAAACTTTACTACTCTATGACATAATAGTGATTTCTGTCTCTGTATTTTAAATTTCTATAATTATTGAAGTTACAAATACTTCATCTGCAAAAGTCTGAAATATACAGTAATCATTTTCAGACAAGGCATTTCATTAGGTTAAGACACAATAATACTAACACTAATGCAAGATTATATATATAACTAGCTTTAGAATTAGCATCTGTAAAGTCTGGAACATTTAAATAAGTCATTGGGTAATGTTAGGGGAAAACAGTTTTTTTTTTAATCCACATAAAACTATAATAAATATAATAACTAAAGTGTGACCCCTGGTCCATAGTTCCTGCTCTGTGTGAACGCTCCCAAAATAAAAGACAGGAACTAAAAAAGTACTAGGAACTGAAAAAAGTTCCTACAGTGGGAAAAGACCTCATGTCTAGGCCAGTGGTGCTTGAATTTAGCCCTACTGAAGGTTGAATTTGACCTGCAAAGAGGGGCTCAGCTTTGTTTGGAGAGTCTATGGTTTTAATTTTGTACTGAAAAAAATCAACTAGTCAAACTCAAACTTCTCTAAGGGCACAATAAAGTGTTTACCTTAACCTCATGTTATGAGACAAGTTGATCACACTATCTATTTGAAAAATAACTTTTAAAATGCATTACAAAGTCTAGAAAACCCTCGTCACACTTTAACACAATACATTTTGGCTATAGCTAGGGAAAATTTTGTTCCACTAAGTATAAAATACTGACACCTGTGGTCTAGACCATAAAGTGAAGAAAATATTTTTTTATTGCTACTTGACTGGGATTAGTAAAGCACTGCAAAATATTTGTATTATTCATGTGATGGAAGCAACAGATGAATACTTTTGGGACACAAAGCTACATGGACAGAAAGCCATAAAAATAACTTACAAAAGCTTGAAATGGTTGATTCAAAACAAACTCAGTGTGATGTAATGGGCTTAGGTGACAATGGACATTCATAAAAGGAAAAACCTACGTTTCAGTTTCGTTATGCAACCTATGTGACATGTGACAGACACTTATCAAACCCTCTGCTAAATCTTCATGCAAATGTACTTCAAACAGAGCTGGCAAACTGGGAAGTGCTGAAGAACTAAAAGTGAAAGGAAAGAGGTGGGGTCTAAATGTTTAAGGAGCAGATATCAGAACTAAGATCTGCAATAGACGCAAGAAAATACCCCAGAAGCCCATATAAAGAACCCATAAAAAAGAGTTTCTTTGTCACTAGTCACTCATAGTTGTCTTTGCAATGGTTCATACATGCTTGAGTAATTTTGTATTGTTTTGCAGCTGATGTTTTTATGTTTTCACCACCGACGGTATCTTAAAAAGGTTTATGGTACAAGATAAGTAGCTTTGCACTAAAATCTGCATTTCCTCTGTAACTTTAGAACAATCTCCCTGTCGACTCTGTTACTTCAAGATAATTTTACTTGAATGCATGTAAGTTATATCACTGTATCTGTTGCTAAGTGTCAAGTTTACAGTTTCCTAGTTTGACATTAGGTTTGCGTTTTCCATTGGCTGCGTTGCTGTTAACTTGACCTGATGTAACCCTGAAGTTTGATCCTGTTTTGCTGACGGAGCGGTTTTGCTGTTTTCACAGAGAAGCTTGTGTTTGCATACCAGCTCTTTCTCTACAGTGAGAACATCTGCTTATGTTTTATCAGGAGCTGCCACTGTGAGACCTGCATGTGCACTTTTACTGGTATAGAAAGACTTTGAGAGAACCACCTGAGAGAAGAAAAGAACGTGAAATAACCCATAGCCCAATCTGGGAATGTATACTTGCAATACATTACATCTTTTTGTTGGAACATGGCTGCATGACAGTTTTGAATCCTGGAAAGGGATAGGTGGTAAGTGAAGACAGGGATTTTCTGAGCACTCAAGCATCAGCAACAAATCAATTCAATTCAATTTAAAATCAACAACAGCCGGTATCTCAGAGAACTTTACAAGATGTTGATTCAGCAAACTAAATTTGTCAGAAAATCAAACAATGAAATATTTGGTCAATACCAACAGAAACATTGGAAAATCAGAAAGGTATCATTATTAGGAAATGCAGGCAGATTGTTCAATTGAAGATTCTATATTGTCCATAAGAAATAATAAATATGATTTGTTTATTTATAAAATGAACATGCACATGCAGCGTTTTCTATTTTTCTCACTAATTCCATGACGTGTGGAATTTCTGTGATCAAATGAAACTGATAATGGTTTGGAAATAATTTAAATTTCAAACAATATATTTCGATATTTACAACTGCTGGGTATCAAAGTGGTCAAACACTGGGAGAACTGAGGTATATCTTGTGTAAAACGAGGACAAATCACTGGTTTTGGATGGAACACTCAGAGAATGGACAGGTTAATAGAAACGTCTGTGCATGCTAGCTCAAATTTTAAAATGTTTTCCTCTGATTTTAGAAAAGGGACCGTATGGAACTACATTTACTCAAAATTATTATTGTTAAAGTGTAGTTTTTGGTACAAGTTTCCAACAATGTCTATTAGTATATTTTTCTACCCTTTGATTAAATAACAAATGTGCAATTGTCCATCCATCCATCCATCCATTTTCTTCCGCTTTATCCGGGGTCGGGTCGCGGGGGCAGCAGTCTGAGCAAGGACACCCAGACTTCCCTGTCCATACACACCTCCTCCAGCTCTTCTGGGAGGATCCCGAGGCGTTCCCAGGACAGTCGAGAGACATAGTCCCTCCAGCGTGTCCTGGGTCTTCCCCTTGGCCTCCTCCCAGTGGGACATGCCCGGAACACCTCACCAGGGAGGCGTCCAGGAGGCATCCGGTACAGATGCCCGAGCCACCTCAGCTGGCCCCTCTCGATGTGGAGGAGCAGCGGCTCTACTCCGAGTTCCTCCCGTGTGACTGAGCTTCTCACCCTATCTCTAAGGGAGCGCCCAGCCACCCTGCGGAGGAAACTCATTTCGACCGCTTGTATCCGCGATCTTGTCCTTTCGGTCATTACCCAAAGCTCATGACCATAGGTGAGGGTTGGAACGTAGATTGACCGGTAAATCGAGAGCTTTGCCTTTTGACTCAGCTCCTTCTTCACCACAATGGTTCGATACAGCGACTGCATCACTGCAGACGCTGCACCAATCCGCCTGTCAATCTCACGCTCCATCCTTCCCTCACTCGTGAACAAGACCCCGAGATACTTGAACTCCTCCACTTGAGGCAAGGACTCTCCACCCACCCGGAGAGGGCAAGGCACCTTTTTCCGGTCGAGAACCATGGCCTCGGATTTAGAGGAGCTGATCTTCATCCCAGCCGCTTCACACTCGGCTGCAAACCGTCCCAGTGCATGTTGCAGGTCCTGGTTTGATGGAGCCATCAGAACGACATCATCTGCAAACAGCAGAGATGAAATCCTGTGGTCACCAAACCGGACACCCTCCGGACCGTGACTGCGCCTAGAAATTATGTCCATAAAAACAATGAACAGAACCGGTGACAAAGGGCAGCCTTGTCGGAGTCCAACATGCACTGGGAACAGGTCTGACTTACTGCCGGCAATGCGAACACAGCTCCTGCTCTGGTTGTACAGAGACCGAACCGCCCTGAGCAAAGGGCCCCGGACCCCATACTCTCGGAGCACTCCCCACAGGACACCACGAGGTACACGGTCGAATGCCTTCTCCAAATCCACAAAACACATGTGGACCGGTTGGGCAAACTCCCATGAACCCTCGAGCACCCGATGGAGAGTGTAGAGCTGGTCCAGTGTTCCACGGCCGGGACGAAAACCACACTGCTCCTCTTGAATCCGAGGTTCGACTATCGGTCGAAGTCTCCTCTCCAGTACCCTGGAGTAGACCTTACCGGGGAGGCTGAGAAGTGTGATTCCTCTGTAATTGGAACACACCCTCCGGTCCCCCTTCTTAAACAGAGGGACCACCACCCCGGTCTGCCAATCCAGAGGTACTGTCCCAGTTCGCCACGCGATGTTGCAGAGACGTGTCAGCCAAGACAGTCCCACAACATCCAGAGACTTGAGATACTCAGGACGGATCTCATCCACACCCGGAGCCTTGCCACCGAGGAGCTTGTTAACAACCTCAGTGACTTCAGCTTGGGTGATGGGTGAGCCTCCCCCCGAGTCCTCAGTCTCTGCTTCCTCATCGGAAGACGTGGCGGTGGGATTGAGGAGACCCTCAAAGTATTCCTTCCACCGTCCAACAACATCCCCAGTTGAGGTCAGCAGCTCTCCACCTGCACTGTAAACAGTGTTGGTGAAGCACTGCTTCCCCCTCCTGAGGCGTCGGACGGTTTGCCAGAATTTCTTTGAGGCCGACAAATAGTCCTCCTCCATGGCCTCCCCGAACCTCTCCCAGTCCCGAGTTTTTGCCTCCGCGACCGCACGAGCTGCGGCACGCTTGGCCTGCAGATACCTGTCAACTGCCTCAGGAGTACTACAAGCCAACAAGGCTTTGTAGCACTCCTTCTTCAGCCTGACGGCATCCCTTACTTCCGGTGTCCACCACCGTGTTCGGGGATTGCCGCCACGACAGGCACCCGAGACCTTGCGACCACAGCTCTGAGCGGCCGCATTGACAATGGAGGCCGAGAACATGGTCCACTCGGACTCAATGTCCCCAGTCTCCCCCGGTAGCTGGGAGAAGCTCTCCCGGAGGTGTGAGTTGAATACCCTGCTGACAGAGGACTCCGCAAGACGTTCCCAGCAGACCCTCATAATACGTTTGGGTCTGCCAAGTCTGTCCGGCTTCCTCCTCTGCCAGCGGATCCAACTCACCACCAGGTGATGATCGGTTGACAGCTCCGCCCCTCTCTTAACCCGACTGTCCAAAACACGCGGCCGAAGGTCAGATGACACGACGACAAAGTCGATCATCGACCTCCGGCCTAGGTTGTCCTGGTGCCACGTGCACTGATGGACACCCTTGTGCTGGAACATGGTGTTCGTTATGGACAAACTGTGGCTAGCACAGAAGTCCAATAACACAACACCGCTCGGATTAAGATCGGGGGGGCCATTCCTCCCGATCACCCCTCTCCAAGTGTCACTGGCGTTGCCCACGTGGGCGTTGAAGTCCCCCAGCAGAACAATGGAGTCCCCGGTGGGTGCACTGTCCAGTACCCCTCCCAGGGACTCCAAGAAGGCCGGGTACTCTGCACTGTTGTTTGGTCCGTAGGCTGCCACAACAGTGAGAGACCTGTCCCCGACCCGAAGGCGCAGGGACGCGACCCTCTCGTCTACTGGGGTGAACTCCAACACATGGCGGCTGAGCTGTGGGGCTATGAGCAGGCCCACACCCGCTCGCCGCCTCACACCATGGGCAACCCCAGAGAAATGGAGCGTCCAGCCCCTCTCGAGGGTAATGGTTCCAGAGCCCAAGCTGTGCGTGGAGGTGAGGCCGACTATATCTAGTCGGAATCGCTCAACCTCCCGCACAAGCTCGGGCTCCTTCCCCGCCAGCGAGGTGACATTCCATGTCCCTAGCGCCAGAGACCGTGCGCATGGCCTGGGTCGTCCGGGGACCTCTCCCCGACCACCGCCCAAAGCACACTGCACCCGACCCCTATGGTCCTTCCTGCGGGTGGTGGGCCTGCGGGAAGGTAGCTCCACGTTGCCTTTTCGGGCTGGGCCCGGCCGGGTCCCGTGGGCAAAGACCCGGCCACCAGGCGCTCGCCTGCGAGCTCCCACCCAGGCCTGGCTCCAGGGTGGGGCCCCGGTGACGCCAATCCGGGCGACGTAACGAGCCTCGTTTTTGTAGTCTTCATGGGGGCTTCTTGTGCAATTGTAATCATTATAATTATATTTTTTCAATCTTAATTTAGATGTAAACTTGAACCTACAAGATGGTCAAAGGAGTGACTGAGAATGGAGAGCAGCAGTGTGATTGGTTTGACAGCAGGTGTTTGTAATCAGCACACAGTTTTCAGTGGATACATCGATGCTAATGTTAAACAGAGTCTAGAAACAACACTGGCTTTTGCAGTCAAACAGAGTCAGTTTGTATTTTGACCTGAAATATTAACTCATAAAAGAACTAAAATGACTCAGAACAGAAGGTAATACTATTTAAACAACATAAACACAGTTTCACAGCCAAATAAAGTTGTTTTTGTGCTTAGCTTTACTTTAATGTGTTACTTTAAGTGTGCATCTAAATTGTTTTTACTAAAATGCACAACATTTAATCACTGATTCTTTATGCTTCAGTCACATTTCTATTATCTGTCCTGTGGGAATGCACTTGGAACTTACATGTGCAAATATATTTCTGTTTGTTGAGATACGTGCTGAATCAGGTGAGTCTATGGTGTTGTGTAAGGTCTGAACTTTGAACTATAGACATTGATGTATGTCATTGAGGCTATTTCAGTTTACAGTTGGTGCTGGTCCAGGCTTATTCCTCTGAGTGTTTTGTCCATCCAGTGGAAAAGTATTACAATTTTAAGAACTGAAAAGCAAAAATTGGAAAAAAAAATCTTTAAATTGTTGCGCAATGTTTCATTATTATGTTTACAAATCAATAAAAGCCAAAGTCTCAAGGTATTTTACAAGAAGATAACTCAAACACTTCAAATATCAATCTGCAGCCAGGAACATACTATATTTCTTCAACTAAACCATGAGTCAATTGGACTTTTAACTTGGATTAAAGTAAACCAACAAAACTATTTGATTGATAACAAATCAATTAACAAAAAGATATGCTATCGTTAGTAAAAATATTATTCAAGATGGCACCAGTGAAGCTCAAACACATTACATTTCACAAACACCCAGTTTTATGTACTGCTCTTTAAACTTACTTTATTCTACAGTCACGTCTGATCCTTGTCCATCAATTTCAAAATAACTTCAAATCCAGAAGTGGATATCCTGATCAGAACATTGACTAAGAGACAGAAACAAAATTATCCTTTTGCAAATTGTCTGATTGGCTCTGTGCACAAAATGTCATTGGCTTGTTTATTTTCAAAAGAACAAACAACTTGTTGGCATGTTCATTTCCTGTTTGGTTCATTTCTTGTGTGTTTTCACTGCCACAGTCTAAAATGAAAAACTACTTTTAAATCAGGCAGTTGTTGGTGGTTTTCTCTGACAACATGTTAAAGACAAAAGGACCAAAGTGTGATGTGTTTGTGTGTTAATGCTAATGCTAAAGCTTGACAAATTGAAAATAAACTTCTTCATGTTTTTTCATGTAAAAACTTAACCGGAATAGACACTTTTAGTTCACGTTAAAGGGCACTATGAAAAAAAAAAACAAAGTGATTCCACTTTGAACACTAGAGGAGCCTTTCACATGCATTTTGCCTATCTACCATGCTGCCGTCTAGCGTCATGATCCATATTCGGCCGTAATAAAACATTTCAATACGTATAAATGTATCACAATTGATGCGGATTGGTTAACAGTGCTTCTTAAGTATCATGTTTAAGTACATTGATTTAAATGTTTTGCTATATGTGATAATTAAATTCCTCTCAATCTCACAGTGCCTTTAGTGTTTTGTATTCATGTAAGCAGCACCTTCACTTTTAAGCACTTTCAAATTCACGCTTTGTTTACTTTTTTTTGTAGATTATTCTACAAATGAAAAATAGCCACAAAATAAACTAGAATGTTGTGTCTCCCTTGTAAGATTCATGGCCCCTGCCTGGCCACCCCACAGAAAAATGTCTAGATCCGCCACTGATTACAGCAACACTGTTAAAAACACTAGAAAACTGCTTGCCACTGCCTAGCCTTTTAGCATAGAAGTGAAGCAATAGAAGTGACACTATAATAAAAAACAGAAATTATTTAAAGCCCAATTCAGATAATCAAAAATATGCACTGCAAAAACTGTATGTTTCAGAGCATTTCTACATAATTATTTAATTAATTTTAAAGGTGCTCTGTGTAACTTTATGGAAGTCAAAAGTCAATAATTTGATCATGTAAGCCCTCAAAGTTATAAAGGGCTTCAAAAAATCTAAATGACACAAACTTGCTTTTATTCAAGTCTTTTTCTGGTCAAAAGTTACACAGTGCATCTTTTGAAGTAAGTTTGAAGTAGATTTTTACTTTTGTCATTTGCAAATTAGTTTCAATCCTAAATCTCTTGTAAACAATTATACTTACCTTTCACAAAACAAGAGAAAGATGCTGCACATTTAAACACATCTCATCAAAACTGCTCAAATTAAACATGAATATTTTGACTTCCAGCCCTTTTAGAATTGCACTTTTTGCCGTGCATTGTATAATTTATAATATCTAACATGATCTTTCACTTACTGAGTCTGTGTCTTCACCATGTTTTGGAGTCGCTCAGCTGCTGCATGTTGGACCACAAACTTCAGATGTGTTTTCCCCTTTAACCCGCTCTCTCTCTCTCCCTCCCTGTGCCCTCAGACGTCTGCTGAACTTTGACCCCTGCAGCAGCTCCTCTGTAAAGCGCAGTGTAAATCAGTGACCCTCCCTGGTGTAAGTGGCTGCTGTCAGAAGAGCTCCGTGCACTCCGATGGGCACATTATGTTCCTGACTTTGATCTCAGACTGGCTTTTTATCTTGCAGGGGCCGCTCTCCTGTCGTGTTGTTTCGAGTCTGGATTAGCTGAATGTATATACGCCGCTGCAACGAGAACAGAATGTACAGACAGATGCATTATTATCTAGAAACGCTCTTGTTGTGTGATAAAGTTTGATACAGTAGTTTAATCATGTGCTTTGAACAGAACTACACAAATGGAATACGCAAAAAGATTTCTAACAAAAGACAAAATACAGTGTGTGACTCTCAGTAATACATTTGTCATTTTCCCTTCTCTAAATTTCCGATAAAGATTCTGTTATATCATAAAAAAGGCATCACAAGTGACACAATGACACTGGTTAGTGCTGTGGCCTCATAGCAAGAAGTTCGAGTTTGAGTTTGACTTCTAGTTGACATAACTAAAAACATTTTAAAGGTGTGGTGTATCTAATTTTCACACTGCAAAAATGATTAAGGCTTTAAATCTGACAACTTCCTCATCCTTCGACACCTGGTTAATATCACTATGTCTTCATTTTGGTTGCAATTTTGGCCTTAAACCCTCTTTACAAACAACAAAGTGAAACTGGAGAGGACCATCGAAGCTCAGCCAATCAGATCGCTGCTTTTAGCTCCTGATAAGAACTAACATTCTTTACTATTCAATTCAGACAGTAGTCAGTGATCACTTTTTTTTTTTTTTTTTTACAAAGTGCTGCTTTTACCCTTTACTCTTTCATCACAACTGAAAATGTCAGCTCATTTTTAAGGAATTAATTTACAGTATTTTTTATTGTCAAGGTATCTGTTTGGGTGAAGAGTATAGTTTGCAGGTTCGTTCGCTTATCCAGGATGTGTGTCTCTTGTTACCTTCCGTTAGAAGACCATCACAGTTCAACTCACTTCAGAAAGTAGTGAAAAATGCTTCTAAACACATTGTGAAAAATTCTGAGAATCAGAATACATTAGACAAGTAAGCAAAATGTGTAGAGGCACAGTAGTAACAATATGCTTCACTCAGTCATCCCACCAATGAAAAAACATGCACACTAGAGAATATCTACCTGCTAAGTCTACCAAGAAGATCTGGAGATGTGTCACACTAGCCACGTTTCCATTAGCCTGGGTCCCCCAGACTGGTTCACTTTGGGCCGCTTATGTTAATGATGGTGAGCCTTTCCACTAAAGGGTAGGGTCTATAAGCAGGGTCAAAAGTGGCTCGCTATGGACCCAACAAGTGGGGCGAAACGGCTCGCCTTGCGCAGTAAAACAGCATAGGACCGTACCGTACCACCCCAACCTGAGCCTATGGAAACAGGGCTACTGAGAGCAACACTCTGACACTCACTGTTCCTGACAGATTGCCCCATGCCATTGAAGGACGGGTCAAATGCAAAGAATGATTTGTCCTTATATATACTGTAAAGCAGAACTAAGTAACATTTTTGTCAAATGTTTTTGTAAGTCTCTGTGATAATGGTTACATATGTATTTTGGGCCATTTTATGATGTGTTGACTCTCTCAGTTGTCTCTTGTATGAAATATGACAGCTCATACGCCCCTTTTGAAACACATTATTAACCCAAATTTCAAAAATTCAAAGTTCAAAATGTGTTTAGATGTGTTTTTGATGCCAATGCAAAATGAGGAAGGAAATAAATAATGTTGAGTTTCGGGCTAGTTTAATTACACACTATTGGTGAAGTCTGCTTTAACTCCTTGTCAGAAACCAAAATAGTTTAAAAGCTGGGCTGGCCAGACTTCAACAGGCCTCAACAGTCCAGTGTGTAAGAGTGAAATGAACTTGAATTGGGTTTGTCTAATCACTGGGTTCAAGGTTTTTTCTGAAGGTAACTAGGTTTTTGAAGGTTAAAGATTGTTCACAAAATGACACCATGTTCCAGCAGCTGTACTTTCAGTCCCTCTCAGGAGTCCAAACGTGCTTCTGTCACTGATTTACTGGTTGAAAGACTGTTGTTCCATCATTAAAAAAAACATATGAGTATATCTAATAGTATTTATCCAACGGATTTATCATTTTTTGATCTGGTTTACTTTAATTCTCACTAGACTATCTTCTGTTCTGTTTGTTGTATTGAGCGATCATTTGTATTCAGTTATGGTAATATAGGCCTTTAATTTTCTCTAACTGTTTTGAACATGAAGATACCCATAAAAACCTCTCTCAAATGCAGACTGTTGTTGAAAACCTTGACATGATCTGGCTGTATCGGCCCTTAATCTACAGTCTTAGTTTGATCAGATTACAGTTTCCTCTGTCTCTTCTGTTAATCGTCTTGTCTCGAGATTAGACTGTAGCATTATGTGTCACTTAATTAAAAACATGCTCTATTTTATTGAACATTTTTGATTTGATTGTTAGAGTAGAGTGGAACACAACTGAATGACATAAAAGAATTGTTACTTGTAGCTTCTTATATTGACCCAAATCTATATTATTTTTAATCTGAAGCATTACAAACTGTGAGGCCTATTAAAGATAAAGTTGGTAAATAATCGTCCTTCTTCTTTCTACTGTACCCAGTCATTGAAGAGGCACAGTGGGGAAACTATAAATCCCCAAATACTACAAATTCTTGAGATTCCTGTTGGGATTAAAGGGCTTCACGTCTGGGAGGATTAGGAGCAGCTCTGTGGATCTGCTTCTTCAGTTTGAGCCACAGACATGAAAGAGATCAGGCCATAAAAGCCTATCCTGCTGTGTTGTTTATTTTAGGCAATAGAGGTTATCCAGATGACATAGAAACGTCCGAAATGTCAGCAGTGAGTGACAAAGTGGAGAATATTAGGACAACAAGCAAAGACACATGCCCCATAGCAAAGTCAATCAAATAATAGAAATGTAAAGAGTAACACTTCTACTAAAAAATGTGCCGAGGACGGCCCTCAGCACATTTTTGGAAAGAAGTGTTACTCATGTCTGAGCTATAAACTTAAAATAAATGTAAACAACCACAACTATGGCTGAATCCTGAGTTTGTATCTGACGTGTCATAAGAGAAAATCAGATAAACAGTGATAGAAAAGCAGAAAAACTACATTTACATACTGTTTAAGTATTTGTTCATAAACTTACATCGGTTTTTACTGGCTGTTCATTTATTTATTTTTGTACATGTGGTATTTTGTTGACCACTAGAGGGAGACAAAGTACAGCTAATGGCGTTTGCTCTTTTGTGTTCAATCAACAAACAAGTATATAAGGTGTTTTTGCATACGAAAGTACAAGAACTAAGTTCCCAAAGTCCTCAAAGCTTCAAAAGACCTTTTCCCACTGTAGGAACTTTTTTCAGTTTCTAGAACTTTTTTTTTGTTCCAGTCTCTTTTTGAGCAGGAACTATGGATTGGGACCACACGTTATGAACTTTCTTAGTTCCTGCTCTAGAGCAGATACTTTCCAGTCAGATCAGGAGCCTCTTGGTGAAACAAGGACATTTACAAGACTTTCTTTGTTTAGAAACATGTTTTATATGTTCTCAAATTTAGATAAATTTATCCTTAAGAAAAATTTGATTGGTTTTATTTTGTTTTCAGTGATGTTTTTAGGTTTTAGTTTTATGTGGACAACTTTTAATTGTCGAAAAAGACAACTTTTATTTGTCTAACACCTCATAATGTTCCAGACTTTATGTTAAGGCCAGTTAGATCGACTTTCAGAAGCTGTGGCTGTGTGAACTCAGACATGAGGACAGGGTGGTTCTTCTGACTAAAACAGCAACTGGAGGAATGTTGGGACTAGTTCTTGATACCTTCTTTCATGCTTGTTTCATGTGTGAAAACACCTAAAGTTGTCACCTGGACTGTCTCAGTGTCCCGATGACAACTTTGGGGCCACTCTGAGATGAGAGTGCAAACAAAAGGATTACAAAGTTATTGTTATAAATGTGCTTGTGTCCCAAAGTATGGCCCTAATCTCTGGTTCCAACTCTGTGCAAATGCTCTTCTATGAGGACAGGAACTAAAAAAGAACTCTAAAAGATTTCTACATCGATAAAACACCTTATTTCATCTCTCTAATCCTCACTTTTTTCAGACTCCCCAGTATCACATGCGATATGAAAATGAATCTTAGACTTTGAAGTTACTTTTTCAGATTTTTAGTTTATGCCTTGCTGTATCTCTCAGCACGACGCTAAAACACACTCTCAGCTGTTCAACAAAATAAACGGTTGTAGAACAAGTCGAAACAGCTGTTCGAACATTAAAACTCTGCAAAACACATTCTCAATTATGTATTTCTAAAAAACACCACTCCGTTCCTCTTTTCCATCCTCGTTTCGTCATTAAAGGTGTAAATTGGTGGAACAAGAGCAGCCTGCGCCCACTCTTTCAGATCCATGGTGCGTTTAATGGAGCAGAGGAGCGCAGGTCATCCCATTACTGAGCGCTGAGTCTGAGTACACTGCGAGCTGTGAGAGAGCTAATGCGTTTGATGTAATATGGGTTATGAAAGGGTTTACATTTGATTACATAGAAATGGTTAGTCAGCGAAATGTGAGGCTGAAATCAGAGCTGTGAAAAGTGGAGAAGGTTTGAGAGGAAGTTGTGATGTCACGACAAATACATCTGGAATAGTTTTGCTTTTGTGGATGTTTTAGATGCAGATAGACATGAATTTAATAGAATCTGAAACATTTTTTGTTAAAGTTTTGCTTAAAGTTAGGGTAATTAACTTTATTAGTCGTAAATCAGTAAACTGTGTTTTCCACTAAAAAGTCTATGATAAATGCAACCCTTTGTGAAATATGTGACCACTGAACACTATCTGAACTGAAGCATCCACTTTAGGAAAATATTTAAAATGACTGTAATAGCAGTTATTAAACAATTAGAAACAACACATACAGTTTAATCTAAATATTAATTTACACTGATTGACTTTTGACTGTACTGTCTCCATAAGCAATGGAAAGGTATAAATAATTATGTGACGATTACCAGTAAAATCATTCTTAAAATACGAAGCTCAGCTTTTAGCAAGTTGATGTTGTGCATGTGTGTCTCTATCTTGTTGCTTCTTGACTGTAAAAATTGCCACATATTTGGTATCCTTTTTTTTCTTGTGTACATGTGTGTAAACAGGGTTTTTGGCTTCTAAGCCAGCGATCTTTTACAATATTGATTCTGTTTCCATATTCATATTTATTCTGTTGACTTCAGCCTAAACCCAGTTGATCATTTCAATGTAAAATGTCATGTAGTAAGTCATACTTAATTTTTTTACTCTGTGACTGAAAAAAACAAATAAACTAAAATAATAAAGAATTTTAGTTTTTTATCAGGAGCCAAATGCAGCTCTCTGATTGGCTGCACTTAGATGGGTCTCTTCAGTTTCACTTTATTGTTTGTAAAAAGAAATTTATAAGCTATAATTGCAACCAAAATAAATACACGTCAATAATAACCAAGTGATGAATGATTTATGAGAGGAGGTTGTCTGATTCAAAACCTAAATTGTGTCTGAAGTGTGAAAATCTATAAAAACCTTCAAAAATATTGTTCAGTCCAAGACTTGATGTGTGTAGAAGCTATTTTAAAGGCTGATATTGATGACTTCATAAAGGAAAATACATTTTAAAGATTATGAAGTGGATTATAATACACAATAAAACATATGTAAGAGCAGACTGGACAAGTTTATTGTTTCCACAAGAAAGTTTGGTAACACTTTAAAGTACCGCCCGCTAGTTAATAGGTAACTACGGGGTACTTACTGGTACTTACTGGTACTTCTGGTGTTAGTACCAGTGGTAGTTACTGGTAACTACAGTGGTACTTGTAGTGGTACTTAGAGTCACAAGTACTGGTAACTAAAGTGACAGTTACCAGTATATTTAGTATTAACTACAGTGGTAGTTCACTGTCAGTTACTATAGTAATTGATAGCTAACTAACACTGACAGCGGGTCGTATTTTAAAGTGGACAAGGTGGTACTTCACTGTCAGTTACTATAGTAATTGATAGCTAACTAACACTGACAGCGGGTCGTATTTTAAAGTGGACAAGGTGGTACTTCACTGTCAGTTACTATAGTAAACTCACTCCCTCAGGTATAGGAACCACAAACAAACTGGGCCAAGGGGAGCGTTCCCTTTAGCTCAATGCGTTTGTCAGGTTGACCGGCGCGTGGGAGACCCGGGTTCGACTCCCGCTCAGGACATGTGTGAGACCATACCCGTTACACTATCTTCACTGTCAGTTACTGTAGTAACTGACAGTGAAGTAACTGGTACTTCACTGTCAGTTAATGTAGTAACTGACAGTGAAGTACCACTTGTTCACTATAAGTATGACCGCTGTCAGTGTTAGTTAGCTATCAATTACTATAGTAACTGACAGTGAAGTACCACCTTGTCCACTTTAAAATACGACCCGCTGTCAGTGTTAGTTAGCTATCAATTACTATAGTAACTGACAGTGAAGTACCACCTTGTCCACTTTAAAATACGACCCGCTGTCAGTGTTAGTTAGCTATCAATTACTATAGTAACTGACAGTGAAGTACCACCTTGTCCACTTTAAAATAAGACCCGCTGTCAGTGTTAGTTAGCTATCAATTACTATAGTAGCTGACAGTGAAGTACCACCTTGTCCACTTTAAAATAAGACCCGCTGTCAGTGTTAGTTAGCTATCAATTACTATAGTAGCTGACAGTGAAGTACCACCTTGTCCACTTTAAAATAAGACCCGCTGTCAGTGTTAATTAACAGTTGATTAATGCAGTAACTACCAGTGAAGTACCACTGTATTGATTTTTTGATTTTTTTTTTGGAACTACTACAACTTTTACTGTAATTTAGCTAGTGCTCAATACATTATTTACTAGTAACTACTGTTTAAAGCTCAACCAGCTGTAGTATGCAAATATTTTTTGGGGTTTATCGATAAACATTTTGTAAATTGTTAATGTGTTTCATATCTGTTGTGGCTGTGAGCATAATAAAGAGGTGTCTCTTTGTATTAGATTGCCCAGTGTTTGATTTTTATCATAATCTGTATTATACACAATTTTTGCAGTAATAAACTTGTTTCATAACAATCTTTACCTTGTTTGTGTAGCATCACAAATAGAACCACCAAGTACACAATTAAGTATCACTAGAGGTACCCGTATAAGTACCACTAATTAGTACAAATGATGCCACCATAATCCCTAATTATCATTCCACAAAAGTACCAGTAACTATCACTATAATTAATACTTAACTAGCCGGTAACTGTCACTTTAGTTACCAGTACTCGTGACTGTAAGTACCACTACAAGTACCACTGTAGTTACCAGTAAGTACCACTGGTACTAACACCAGAAGTACCAGTAAGTACCCCCGTAGTTACCTATTAACTAGTGGGCGCTATTTTAGTAACTGTCAATTAGGTACTGGTAACTACCACTGTAGTTAATACTAAATATACTGGTAACTGTCACTTTAGTTACCAGTACTTGTGACTAAGTACCACTACAAGTACCACTGTAGTTACCAGTAACTACCACTGGTACTAACACCAGAAGTACCAGTAAGTACCGGTAAGTACCCCCGTAGTTACCTATTAACTAGCGGGCGGTACTTTAAAGTGTTACCGAAAGTTTATGTTTGGAGACAGATATGCGGTGCACTACATGTCTGAATGTATGATTGGTCCTGTGCAGAAGGGACGGGCACAGGGAGTCTCAGGGCAGGTAGCTGAATATTTAAATTTATTTAAATATGTATAATAATAATTTATAATAATATTTTGCTCACAATAACCATCTTTTGCATTATTAATTCTGTTTCCATATTCATATTTATTCTGTTGACTGAATTGTTGATAGCTCCATGCATAATATAACCACAAAACACATGTTAAATATCAGCTTATGTTTGTTCACAATAGTTTCAAGCATGTCATGAATCTAGGACCCTTTCTGGCCCTCCTGGCAGCTCCAAGGTTGGTTCAAAGAAGCTGCTAAAGCCTGTATACTGAGAAAGCAAAATTACACCCCCTCCCCCCTCTAAAAACAGAAAAAAAAACAAAATGGAACTTTAACTAAAAATGAACTTTAGGGATTAGTGAGTTTAAAGTAAGAACTGTGCCTGATTCATCCCAGAATGGTTGATTTGACTTTGATTTCGTGTTTTACCATTTTCTTTTTATGCTTAACATTTCCAAAACCTTCACTTTAGTTGATTGATTAATTAATTAATCAAGGCAAAAGGGGAGAGCCGTAGAAACAGAATCTAAAACACCTCTGACATAAGAAAACAAATATGGAAAAACACAGTAAGCTAATTTAGCATAATATGTCAACATTGGGCGTTAAAGTATTCGCGTCCACGCCTCTCCGCCTCAACCACACCCAAATACCCATAATTCTACTTATCCAGAACAGCCCCAGGACTACTGTTTGTCTCTGATCTTTCGACCCCACCGTCCCACCCTTGTCTCTTCTCTTTTGTCCTGCAGACTTGAAGATAACATCTACAAGGCGGTCTTCTCTATCGACGAAGACTGACCCCCATCCACAGTCTCACCAACCGCCCAGAGGCACATCACATCCCCATCTTCACCATCCTCCTCTTTCTTATTCACAATAAAATATGATGTAATCTGAAATCCAATGTGTGATATCGTCCTGAAGCAGCGACTAAAACTAAATCTGTACTTGCCATTTATGCACTTTTGCTTTAATTGTAAGTTCTTTCCAAAACACTTATCATAGATTCTCATTTCTTCCATATATTCCAGCCTATTTTACCACCTAAGTAAAACCTGACAACTACACAGTAAACTGACTTTTTACATAAACTCACTGTTTCTGATTCATTTTCTACATAAACTAAAGTTTTTACATGAACTACATAATATTATTAGACTTTTTGAGCAGGTTTATTGTCACAAAACTAACATTTCCAACCTGATTTTGATTCAAAGGAATAAACTTGATT